>QANT01007941.1:0-16054 GCA_003254885.1 Purshia tridentata | reverse complement strand
TGTAGCTTTAGTTTGTTTTCTTTTTGGGCTTCAGCGCGGGTTCGGGGATAAAAAAAAATTCGGGGACGGGGGATGGGGGGGGTACCCCCGGCCCCGCCCCGCCCCGTTGCCATCCCTAGATGTGACATGACTTAGCAACATATTAAATTCACGTCCACGCTTAATTTTATAAATGTATAATATTGCAATGAATTATAAAAATAATATATGAAATTATAAGATTTTAAATATGAGGTATTAAATTGAAATCTAAAACAAATTGAGGTACTCAACTGAAATTAGCACTAAAAATTTTTTTTATCTAAAAAGTGAATTACTGAGTTAAATTTCTCAATCGCTAAATACAACTTAACATTAAAACTATTTTCTTTAGTTGGAAGCGATGTGCCACGCGTCTCCAGTTGCTCTGGGGTTTGCGAGAGCTGGGCTTCTTGTAGCTTTAGTTTGTTTTCTTTTTGGGCTTCAGCCCCATCTGCATTCTGCATTAAAAAAAAAAAAGCGATGTGCTACGTGTCATTACTCTAACCCAACATCACTATTCCACAAATCTCCGCCACTAATAATAAAAGGTCAACAGCAAATCAACAGCCCCTCAAATGACGAAAATATTCTTTTGCCCTACCCCACCTCCCAAGTCCCCGAACCAACCAAAGAAAACAATATTGCGAAATGTTTTTAGGGTTAGGGTTCAAACTTTTAAATTGGTATGTTCCATTGTGGGGTATTTCTTAGTTTTTACTTATAATTAGAAGCTCCCCTCTGTGTTTCTATCAGATTTGCTTGCACTCACAAATTGCACAAAGTTTTCTTTTGGAATTCTTGGGATTTTGCGTCAGTGTTGATTGGATTTGAGCCGTTGGATTGATCTTGATCTCGATCTGGGCTTTTGCGCCCTGTGGCTGGTAAAATCCATGATCATCAGCGTTCCATGGACCCCTCTCCAGTGCGAAGCACTCCACCTGCTGAAGAAGAAGATGAGTGGGGTATGGAGTTCGGATCTTTTTGCCTTATTTGTATGGGTTTTTTCATTTTCGGAAAAATCAGCTTTAGCCTAAGCTAATTATTGTGTTAGGCACATTTGTATTGCATTTGGGCATTGATTTGATTGTTGTATTCTTTTATTGGGTCAAGTTTAGACATTTGCATTGATTTGGGTTTTTTTATTTTTGTTATAGAGTAACAGAAGCAGCTTTTTTAAGGTACTAGACGTTGGCATGGCATTGCAATAGAATTGATTACCCCTATGGCTGCCAATTTGGGTATTTTAGTATGTAGATTTTGTCACTTGCTAGTTTTGCTGCCAGAATTGCAAGTATTTTGTTTCTAGTGTCTTTTTTTTGATTGCGGGAGCAGTCTGGTTCTGAATGGGCAACAAAGTTATAGATGTGGCATCAAATTTAGGCAGATTTACTTGATAGGATTTTCTAATTTTCATGCTCCATTGTTAAGGAGTTTGTCATTTTGACTAAATTACTGTTGATTTGTATATAAATCTGCTCTATAGATCTGGGAGTTTTTATATACTTGCATATGTGTTTAGGTGATCTCTTTGTGTGCGAGACATTGTGGTTGATTGGTAATGTTTTTGTTAGTGTCAGCAATGTTTTGACATCAGGTCAGCTATTTGGGCTTTTGCATCAGGGGATTAGAGATGAGTTTTGGTCCGATATTTTATTATAGATTGAAGGGCAGCTGTTCGTTGGTCGTGTTATGTTCTTTGTTTTAATAAGAAACTGGGTATCTTATTATTGTTTCTATAATGTAAATTGGAGGTGTATGTCTTATCCACTGTTATTGTACTGTTTGTAAAGTCTTTGTTTTTTAAAATATTGTTGGGCATTAATGTATGACTGTTGTTTGCATTAGACACTGATGGATTCGTGATTCCAAGCTTGGTTATTGAAGACCAAGATAAAAGTAATCATGATGCTCCAGCAGTAGAAGCCTCAAAACCTCTTTCTCCAAAGGTCAGTTGCAAGTGCTCTAGTTTCTTGTATCGTGTAAAAATGAAAATGGAACACATCAACCTTGGGACTGCTTATGGATTGAAGCTTGTATTGTTTTGTGCAGGCCAAAATAGAAGAGAACATCTACTTAGGACCACACGGGGCTCCCCCTTCACAATCAAAGCAGCAAGAGGTGAATCCTTCTAGCCGTAAGCAGAAGTTCAAACAGAAACTGAAGGACGCAGATAGGAGAAGTATTGGGACAGGTCGGGAAAATAAGTTGGAGAATCTGCGAGAGCTTGTGGGTGGTGGGAAATCAAGCAGCAGTATGGCAAAGGGTTCTTCCAGGGACTGGTTAGATCCGCACTGCCATGAGTCTCAGTTTGAGAAGTGGCACCCCAAGTGATTGGATTGTCCGATATTTTAAACATTCAAGATATTTGAATTTGGCACCCAAGTAGTTTAGGTTTTAATCATTTATATCTCTGGAGACATTTAAGGCCATGTATCATGACAATAAAATTTTGGTTGAACTCTTCACTATTATTGCAGAAATTAACATAAAAAAAATTTGTTCTGTGAATCCAATTATTCCTCTCTCTCCATGACATCTCAAAGACAATGGGGCATCCTAATTTCGTGTCTATCAGAATGAGGTATCCAAATTTCAAATGCTCTGAGGTATCAGAATGAGGGGTTGTAGTTGCCGCATCATTTGAATGACTTTACGTCAACACAGTTTTGATTTTAGGGCTCTGTATGAAACGAGCAAGACTGCAAAAGTATCAATGAGGAAATAGGTTCTGCTACTAATATTTTCGGTGCTTAATGTTTATATTTTGTTTGATCAATTCCATTGAGGACATGCTGACGTGCTGTTGGCGGTCTAAGTTTAGAGAAGGATTGAAAATCCCAGTGGTCCAATTGGCCTCCGATAAACTCAAAATAAAACTAAAAAAATTAAAAATTGAGGACATGCTTTCCCAAAACGAGAGTTTAGAGAACTATTCTCGACTAATTTGCAAGTGCTCGTCAGGGAGAGATGCATGCGGTAAAAAGAAAAATATGGATGGAAGTGCAGAGCCATATACTTCATTACAGAGCTCAACGCCCCAAAATTGATGATTTCAGATGAATTATTATGTATCTCTAATGAAATCATCCTGAAAATAGATTATCTGCGTAAGCAGTGTTGCCTTAAAAAAATGATGTAGTCTCAAGGAAAATGTAATAAAAAATTGTCATACAAATCTATTGTGTGTGATTCTGCTACTATGTTACTGCTTCATAAAGTATCCATTATCAAAATTTCAGAACCTTCAAATGATGAAAGGCTGGTACCTTCAAGTGGTAAAGGCTGCCAATACCAACCCTTCAAAATAATTTAGCTGCTGTCCTATCTTTGTATGGAAATGTAGCGGGAAAATTGGAGAATCTCCTGGCTGGTACATATATTATTCAACATCCAGGAACTCTAATCCACTAGCTGAAGGTGTCAAACCAAATTGAGCCAGATACTCAGCATTGTAAAACTTGCTCATATGTCTCATCCCGCTGTCACACAAAATGGTCACAATGGTGTGACCAGGACCAATTGACTGTGCCACTCGCACTGCTCCGACACAATTCATGGCTGAAGAACTCCCCAAAAAGAGCCCATCGTTCTTCATAAGAAACCTGAAAAAAATTTTAGGGTATAAAAGGCTCAAGGCCAAGTAAAAAAAAACTCAACTTTCGTGCTTTAACATTGCCAGGTGAATGTAAAAATTGGGCTTTTTCATCTTACATCGACTGGTATATGATTGAGCATAATAAGAAGACTAGTTTTCTTGAACTGATTAGTTGGAAAAGAAAAATATAATAGAAATAAACCATGAATATTCATTTCCAACTACTTCCATTTTCTGAACCTCTCAGCAACAAGAAAACGCTAAAGTGGTCAATGAGAAGAGAGTATGGACTGACCTGGACATTTCAACAGCTTCCTTATCTGTGCCTCGGAAAGCCCCGTCAAGTTTTGCCATCATAAAATTCTTTGTTATTCTATTGATTCCAATTCCTTCAGTAATTGTGTCAAATGGATTCTTCAGCCTTCGTCCTTCAGCCTCCTCTCTGGTGTACATCACTCCCCTCATAACCTTATTGAATAAACCGGAACCAGGAGGATCTATCAGGAAGCACTTGATCTTTGGATTCCTTTCCTGCTGAACACAATAAAATATAGTTAATAGAACTATATTTTACCAGACGACAAATGACAAAATTTATGATGAAAAAGTAGTGGACCTGGAGAAACTTGGAAGTCCCAGCCACAGTACCACCTGTTCCTGCTGCCGCCACAAATGCATCGACATTTCCTCCAGTCTGTTCCCAAATTTCAGGCCCGGTACCCTCATAGTGAGCCCGGAAGTTTGCCAAATTTTCAAACTGATCAGCAAAGTAACCACCTGTACAATTCCTTGAAAATGAACTTTGCTTCTCTTCATAGCATTGGAAACCATTAATTTTCTCAAGGGGTTTTACATTCATTTGGCCATCTTTTCTGTTCTTTGATGCTAACTCATTTGCTTCTGATGCCCGTCGCCTTGCAACATTAACAAAGTGGTCTCTGTGCGTGATTGAAACTGGCCTTACCCTTTCAACAGTGGCTCCCAGGGCTTCAAGTATTTGAGACTGAAAAAAGGGTTGGCATGACAAAGAAAAATTCAGCACATCGTACAACTTAAATTTGAAACAAAAAGCAAAAGAGGGTGAGACTGGTGTTTGCTCATATCAGATACACCCCAAAAGCACCTGTAGCTGATTAATTGTCCAGGTTGCTATTCCAAAAACCATTCTCTAGATACCTTCTCAATAGCAGCATCATCGGGTATAACCACATGGCATTTGCAACCATAAGCAGGAGCAACTGTAGCAAGGCTAATAGCTGTGCTTCCAGCACTTCCCTCAGTGACTATGCCACCTGGAGCAAGGTCCAGAGATTCCAAAGCCTGTATAGAACCACAAACCAGAAAATTTGTGTGACTCATAAAATAAACCATTTATGGTCAACAACGATTTACAACTGATGATCTAAAGTCCAAAACTAGGACAAGGAAGAAATAGCAAAGAAACAATCAAGTTCATTGAACTAAAAGGCAAATTCACAAGCTACAATCACAGACATAATCGGTACAAAATACAATTTATGGATCTTTGTATATGTTTAATTTTTGCATAACTTGACAAAAAAAGTATCACAGTAATTCCAAAGTTTGTTTCTTCAATTTTGTTCAAATAAACATGTTCTAAATCATGGACTGGTTAAGGTCGTATCCTCAGCCAACATATGTAATTTTTTTTCTTTCAGTATAAGCATATGCACGGCTGTTTGAAAAGCATTCATAGCCGTAGTGAGATGGTGACTGTTTTAGCCCTCCATTTTGTTTGGGGGTACTTTAGTCAGTCTCTAGTAGTGTAGTCACTAGTCAGGCTTGTTCTTGCTTCTGGTGGACGGACACCGCCAAATCCTAGAACAGGAACGAATGTTTCAATTGCAGTCGACCACAAGATAAAGAAACCGATTGAAGCAAGCATTTGTAGTACCCCTTCCTTCGTTGTGGATGCCCCTCCCTCTCTTAGAATATCTCTTCGGCTACCAACTCAAAGAGTAAAGCGGATGCTTTCACAGAATTATCTACTCTCCTAGCTAAACAGTAGTATCAATTACATATTCTAGATTTTGAAACTTCTTAATGCAACAATGCAAATAAAGAAAAGAATCCAAGATTCAACAATGCAACTTTTCCCTCAAATTTCTCAAAAACCAAACGGATCATCAAAGTAGCTTTTACCTCTTCAATAATTTTCACAGCAACTCTGTCTTTCACACTTCCTCCTGGGTTCAAAAACTCGCACTTCCCAAGAATCTGAACAAACCCAAAAACAAAATGAATAAAGCAACCAAAAAAGAAAGAATTAAACCTTTTCCAATCACACGCAGAATGAAATTTACATTAAAAATAAATTAAGTAAAACCGATATCATAGAATTGTTTTCGTAAAAGATAATTCAAACACGAAAGATGAAGGCTCCATACTTTATGTAAGAATTCGATTAAAATTAAGGAGGAGCCAGTTACAAAGAATGAATGAGAATCGAAAAGGCGTACTTACTTCACAACCAGTGGCTTCAGAGAGGCTGTTGATGCGAATCAGACGGGTGTTGCCAATGGCACCAACAAGGCCAGTTCTGGGATTTTTCTTTGACGGTATGGCCTGTTTGGTCTTTTTGGATGAGGACTTGGACTTGGAGAGGAAGAGAGAGAGCAACGCCATGGTCACTGTCACTGAGATTGCAGCAGCAACAACAGCGCCTGTGGTTCTCACAACAGGCGCCATTGGGACGGTTCGAACCTGGGCACACGCGGGGGACGAGAGTGGGAAGAGAGAATATGTCCCATACTCATCAGACTTTTATATTAATCAAAGCTCTATTGAGCCATCCTTATGAATTGTTGCACGCTTGCACTTGCCCTCCAAATATATTATTTGTTACTAAGGTATAGTTATCGATAATCAAACTCATTCATCATTGTTTTTGTCATTTGAGAATAATGTAGTAATCATGAAAAGCATATTGGATTTTTAATCATTAAATTGCTTGAAAGGATAAGATTTTAAAAAAGGGAGTAACAACATAATTTTGAAAAGGAGAAGAGCTAGATCCATAGAAGTATCATTACCAAATAAGGAGTCATTGATGTAGGCACAACTTGATTGATAGATACAAATACACAAACTGAAAAAGAAAGAGTAAAAATGATGGGAATACTCTACTTAGATCTGTATAGGCTAACACTAATATATGTGTTAGGCTTAATATATGTGTTAGGCTTCTTATAAATGAATTGCCAATATCATATGGAGATTTATGTAACATTATAATAAAAGAGAAAGCTAATGAAAAAGGTGAACACAATTCGATTAAACAAACCGTAAGCCTCAAACCTTTATCCAAAGCAATATAGTTAGTATTTGATTTTTATAACCGATACCAAATTACATAACTGCAACCGAAAGGTTCGGTTCAGTAAAATTATTTTAGATTTGGACTAGGCTAAATATTTTATGAAAAATCAAGACCCAAATTCTAAATGAATTTAAGGCTCAATTTTTTTTTTTTTCATTTTCAATGACCAAATTTTTTTTGTAAGTTAGCACATGTCAAATCTTAATTAGCTTTTTAAGAAAAATAAGTTATGTAAGAACTATTGAACTAAGAAAACACGGTTCAATTTTCCTCTTTGCTAGATCAAATTATTTGGTAGGTGTTTTTGATCGCATGTGAAAGAAGCAACCCTAGAAAAGGATAGTTGATGGGCATTTTGGTAAAACTGCAACTTAATTACCAATTTACCTTAAAAGATAAAAGAATAAATAAACAACTTCACAATAGCACACTTCCAAAACAAAGCTCAGGAAACCAAAACATATTTCCTTGAAAGAATCTCTGCACTGAGAGAGATACAACCTCCCCACAATCTCTCTCTCTCTCTCTCTTGAAAATCCAAGGAAGACCCAACTGATGGAGATCCCAGAAAAGCTGCTCAAGTTTAAGTTCCACTTCCTCTTTGCACTCATTTTGTGCTTCACCCTCTACTCTCTAACCCTCTTTGCTCCCAGATTTCTAACCATTTTGGCTTACTTTTGGCCCCTCTTCCTCTCGACCGCTCTCTTCCTCTTTGCTGTGGTTGTCTTCGGCAAGACCTCGTTACCGGCTCCCGACGCTTGCGCTGACAAAGCCGGTGAAGGCCTCCTCGATTACGTCGCCGGTCAACCGGAACACGCCGTAGAAAGTTACAAGTCCGAGGAGCAGTCAGTTACTAGTTGAGGAAAGATAAATGGACTGTAATTTTTGTCTCTGTAATTTCTAACTGTTTTTGATTTTTATTTTCTGTCTCTTCCCTTTGGTTTGTAGACTTGTAGTTGACAAAAAGTGACCTGTAAATTCCGGAAAGAATAATCTCGTTAATGGCATATGGGTCCCTTTCATTTTCGCTTTCTGTTTTTGTTTTTTTAGTAAATTTCTCAAATTATTCTTTATTAATCTCGTAAATTATTTTGTTGATATATTATCCGTTATTACTATTACCAGAAAAAGAAGCTTGGGAAAGTTGAGCTTTTTTTTGTTTTGTTTTCTCGGAAAAAATAACAGGTCCATTAGAAAACTAAATCCATTCTAAACAATTAGAAAACTAGTAGTAGTTTTATATTATGTAAACTCGTGCGTTATTTGAAATCAATTTGAAATGTTAACTGAAATGAAAATAGGAGGTCTCGATCTACATATCTGCTTGATTTGTAATTTGTTTATACTAACTTCGTATCACAAATAAGCATATTAGCATTTAAAAATTAAAAAGATATTTAAATTTCATGGATGTCTGTAACTCTGTATCATAAAACTTTTTCTGAGTCTGATCCTTAAAAATTCTTGACCAAAAAAAAGATTCTTTAAAATTCAAAATGAAATAATTATTTGAATTTTGAAAAGAATTTTTCTTTATGAAGAAATCTGGGAATGTTTTGATGTGGTGGCAGGGTTGCAGTGATTAGTGAGAGTGCTATCTAGTCTGTGAGTGGTGACTGTATTGCGTCTGGCCACTTTCCAAAGTCACCCACGTTTGTGTTTTAACGTGTAATGACTCTAGTGGGTTTAATCCCATTTGATTTTCTTAAATTTTGTCTTAATTATTTGTTTTTTGTGCTTAAATAAATATATAATATTTAGCTCTCTGATCTTACAGACTTACAGTTCATGATAATTGATAAGCCCTAGATTTGTGTACTATGCATAGATTCCTGAATAGTTCCTAACAATTATCACCATTCAACACCGACCATACATTTTTCTTGTATAAATCTAATGGTACGTTATAAATTAAAGTCTCTTCAAGTACCAATCTCTGTGATATAAAATAAGAGTTTTTTTGGAACTTGAAAGTTGTACACTTCCTCTCTCTGTCACACAATGGCTACCAAGAAGAGAGTACCAATTCACCCTTTTTTATTGTACTGGTTCTCACTCTACAGTCTTGGGTAAATTGCAAAATTAATGATTGTTGATATCTCACATCAAATTGTACTTCTATTTGTCCACATAATCGCATACTACTACGTTTGGTATAGTGTATATGTGTATATATTCTCTCAAGTTTAAAATAATATGATGCCTTTTTAAGTGGGCATCGATGCCGCCAATGATGTGACAGCGTCTAAAGGTGGACCCACATGAGCCTGCCTGAGTTTTCAAGAAGTTGCATGATTATTCACAAGGTGTGGGGACCACATCGTAGTGCGCCCCACAACCCACAATCATTCAGTTTTACACCGGACAAGATGTGCTTACTGGGCTCAGATCCACATAATGCCTGGCCCAACTGAAAAGCCCAACGAATCATGCTACGTGTAGTTTATGTACACGACTTGTCGTTTCTGGAGTAAACTATGCCTACTATTATTTAAGAAACTCTCTTTTATCAGTACTGTTTAGAAACCTGTGATGATATGATCATAGTACACTACCCCACTCTCATCTTTCATCTTTAAAACAACCCACTATCCGTCTAGGCCTCACCAAAAAGCCCAAGGCCCGAAGCCCACCCGAAACCCGCCCGACCGATTAGGCCCGAAGCCCGATTAGGTTCATGATCCGTAAAATTCTACAAAAAGCTGACATCCATATCTTTTCAGCGATATAAGGCTTATCATCCCATTTGCTTCGAGGAGGTGCAGTTTAATCCGAGAAGAAGGCTGATCTGCCCAGAAATTCCTAACTCCGAAAATATCAAAGTGTCACTTTTTTATTTGTTTTCTTTTCTTTGCTCTTCAACCCAGGCCTCACCAAAAAGCCCAAGGCCCGAAGCCCACCCGAAGCCCGCCCGACCGATTAGGCCCGAAGCCCGATTAGGCCCGGACATTGGGCCGGCCCGGCCCGGCCCGAAATTCTCTTGGGCGGGCCTTGGGCCATCCCCTTGAAGCCCGAAGCCCGCCAGAAGCCCGGCCCGCTTAGGCCCGCTTAGGCCCGCCACAAAACCCCAAATTTTTTTTTTCCAATTATCCAAAGCCCAAACCCAATTACCTCTAAACTTTTTTCTTTTCTTTTTTCTCTTTCCTTCATCACGTGCCTTTGTCTTCTTCTTCTTTTTTTTCCCTTTTTTTTCTCTTTTCTTCCTTCCTATTCGGCACATTGGCTCCACCACCTGCTTCACTTTTTGTTTTTTCTTTCTTTTTCCCCTTTTTCCCTTTCCTTCTTTCTTAATTCTTCCCTCTTTCCTTTCTCTTTGTAGTGCTCCAGGCTTCCCCCGCACGCAGGCAGAGGCTCACTTTTTGTTTTTTTCTTTCTTTTTCCCCTTTTTTCCTTTCCTTCTTTCTTCCCTTTTTCCTTTCCCTTCCTTTCTCTTTGCAGTGCTCCAGGCTTCCCCCGCACGCAGGCAGAGGCTGCCTCTCTCCATGTTTTTTCTTTTTCTTCCTTTCTTCCCCAGACCCCCCTCTGGTTCTCTCCATTTTTTTTTTCTTCTTCTTCCTTTCTTCCCCAGATCCCCTCTGCTTCTCTCTTTTTTTTTTTCTTTTTCTTCCTTTCTTCCCCAGATCCCCTCTGCTTCTCTCCTTTTTTTTCTTTTTCTTCTTTTCTTCCCCAGATCCCCTCTGCTTCTCTCCTTTTTTTTTTCTTCTTCTTCCTTTCTTCCCCAGATCCCCTCTGCTTCTCTCCTTTTTTTTTTTTTCTTTTTCTTCCTTTCTTCCCCAGATCCCCCTCTCCCGAGGCTGCCTCTCTCCATTTTTTTTCTTTGTCTGCCAAATTTCGGCGATATTTCGCCAAAATTTCGGATTATTGCTTTGGTTACCTGTTCGGGCTTAGCCCGGCCCGGCCCACTAAGCCCGCAAAGCCTGAGCCCGAGTGGTGGGCTTCGGACCTATGTATGAAAGCCCAGGCCCAGCCCGGCCCGGCCCGAAAGCCCTAACAGGCTTCTTGATTCAAGCTCGAACCCGGCCCGAGCCCAAATAATTAGGGCCGGGCCGCCGACCCCTAGCACCAACTAAGCATGCATTAATCACGTAACATTGCATGCATGAATTCAATTCAACCTTGTAAATTCAAACAAAAACAAAAAAAAAGCCATTCAAAATCCCTTGCATGCACATTTTGCAAACAAGCTTTATTAGGCCTTCTACAATGGTTGCCTATATCTGATCCCTAAGAGTTAGAATGGGTATATTTTGGAGATAAGCACAAAATAGTGGGCCGGAATTATGATACCCAAAAGCTTTGATCCCTAAAACTAATCCCCACTTTTGGCCCTCCTTAATACCCAAAAGATAAAACCAGCACACCGAAAGGTTTATTTTTTTGGGCTTGAAGGACAAGCAGCATTCCCCTATATTTTGGGCTTGGTCCTGCTGTGTTATATATTATTGTTTCTCAATTTTAAGATAATACCCTAAAATAACTTTACAAAAGTGAACCAGTCCGCTGCTGCCTCTGATCCTCTGAGTCCTCTTTCAGGCACTCTTTCTCGATCTCACTGGGTAAATGTTTTTGTTTACTTACTAGCGTTTCTGTTTGGATTTGCATATTCAATTGGGGTCTCATTTTTTCTCTGAACTTGTGATTGAATGTGTGCAATGTGGGTCATTTATAGTCGATTAGGGTGTCTGGGTTCTTTTATGTTTCAACGTGATATGTGTCTGGGTTCTCTTATGCTTGATATGAGTTTTTAACTCGATCTCACTGGGTAAATTTTTTTGTTTACTTACTAGCGTCTCTGTTTGGATTTGCATATTCAATTGGGGTCTCATTTTTTCTCTGAACTTGTGATTGAATGTGTGCAATGTGGGTCATTTATAGTCGATTAGGGTGTCTGGGTTCTTTTATGTTTGAACGTGATATGCATCTGGGTTCTCTTATGCTTGATATGAGTTTTTCCCTTGAATGCATGGTACTTTGAATTTTCTGAGACTAGCCACCCAAAGGATAGGGTTGGTCACCTAAGAGGTGAGGTCAGCCACCAAAGGGGTTCGTTCGATCACCTAGGGGTGAAGTTTATCACCCAGAGGTGAGGTCAGCAGCCCAAGGGGTGGGGTCGGTCACCCAGAAGGTGAGGTTTTCCACCCAAAGGGGTTTGTTTGATCACCCAGAGGTGAGCTCAACCGCCTAGGGGGTTCGTTTGATCACCCAGAGGTGAGATCAGCAGTCCAAGGGGTGAGGTTGGTCACTCAAAAAATGAGGTTTTCCGCCCAAAGGGGTTTGTTCGATCACCCTGAGGTGAGCTCAGCTGCCTAGGGGGTTCGTTCGATCACCCAGAAGTGAGATTAGTAGCCTAAGGGGTGAGGTCGGTCACCCAGGAGGTGAGGTTAGCCACCCAGGAGGTTCCTTCGATCATATAGAGGTGAGATTAGCCGCCCAGGGGATTCCTTCGATCACCCAGAGGTGAGATCAGCCGCCCAAGAGGTGGGGTCGATCAACCAAGGAGTGAGGTCGGTTATTCAGAGGCTGAGGTTTTCCACCCAAGGGGTTTGTTCGATCTTTCGGAGGTGAGCTCAGCCCGCTTAGGGGGTTCGTTCGATCACCCAGAGGTGAGATCAGCCGCCCAAAGGGTGAGGTCGGTCATTCAGAAGGTGAGGATTTCCCCCCAAGGGGTTTGTTCGATCATTCGAAGGTGAGCTCAGCCGCCTAGGGGGTTCCTTCGATCACCCAGAGGTGAGATCGGCGGCCCAGGAGGTGGGTTCGGTCACCCAAGGGGTAAGGTCGGTTACTCAGAAGGTGAGGTTTTCCACCCAAGGGGTTTGTTCGATCACTCGGAGGTGAGCTCAGCTGCTTAGGGGGTTCGTTCGATCACCTAAAGGTGAGATTAGCCGCCCAAGGGGTGAGATCGGTCACTCAGAAGGTGAGGTTTTCCACCCAAGGGGTTTGTTTGATCACTCGAAGGTGAGCTCAGCCGCTTAAGGGGTTCCTTCGATCACCCAGAGGTGAGATCAGCCGCCCAAGAGGTGGGGTGGGTCACCCAAGGGGTGAGGTCGGTTACTTAGAAGTTGAGGTTTTCCACCCAAGGGGTTTGTTCGATCACTCGGAGGTGAGCTCAATCACCTAGGGGGTTCTTTCAATCACCCAGAGGTGAGATCAGCCACCCAAGGGGTGAGGTCAGTCACTCAGAAGGTGAGGTTTTCCGCCTAAAGGGGTTTGTTCGATCACCCAGAGGTGAGCTCAGCCGCCTAGGGGGTTCGTTCGATCACCCAGAAGTGAGATTAGCCGCCCAAGAGGTGAGGTCAGTCACCCAAGAGGTGAGGTTAGCCGTCCAGGGGGTTCCTTCGATCACATAGAGGTGAGATCAGCCGCCCAGGAGGTGGGGTCGATCACCCAAGGGGTGAGGTTGGTTACTCAGAAGGTGAGGTTTTCCACCTAAGAGGTTTGTTCGATCACTCGGAGGTGAGCTCAGTTGCTTAGAGGGTTCGTTCGATCACCCAAAGGTGAGATCAGCCGCCAAAGGGGTGAGGTCGGTCACCCAGGAGGTGAGGTTAGCCACCCAGGGGTGTGATCGCTACGGCCTCCATCCTCCATCCTCCGCCCGCCTTAGTCGTTCGCTAATGTCAAGGAAGAGTTGTGTGAGCTGGTTAGGAAAAAGGTGGTGGAGGTACCTGCCAAACCACCTTCAACACTCAAGTCAGTGGATAAACTCGGCTCGGTTGACTAGGTGGACGAGCCTCTTTAGGAAGCCTAAGGGGGAATGGCTAGCATGTCCGATGTTTCCCTAACGTTGAAAATTTCGTTCCTTCTGAGGGTTCTTCCTTTAACCACTCTGAAGAGTGGTTTGTTCTTCTCGCCCGTCAAGAAGTTGCTCATATAGCTGGGTGGCGTCCCTCTGGAGTTCGAGTTGTTCCTGGGCTTGTTGGAGTTGATTCTCCAACCTTTGAATGTAGGTCACCTGGTTGAACTCGGCAATTTTCTTGCCTCTCTTGTCGCCCACCGGTGTGTTGTTGACCTGGTCGAGGATAAGACTCCATTAGACATGGCCAGGGTCGGGGGATGGGAAGTGTTGTGTCTTAGCATAGGATAAAAAATCAAGTGGGGGAACGGACGTTCTCACAGACAGTGCCAAACTGTTGATGTCCAAAAATGGTTAAGGGCATCCAACGTGTGCTCGGGTTGAGTAGAACTGTTGACCTGCCAATGAGGTGATGACACGTTGATACGCGGTAGGGTCGGAAGGATTCCGTCTAGCAACCCGATAGATGAAGGACACGTGGTATCCGGGGCACTCTGCAATGACACGCAAAAGGTGAGCGGGAAGGGCACTGGTGTGGTATCGGCCGAACCGCCTCCGACGCTCAAGTCAGTTTTGTCGTTTTTAGCAGAGTAAATTAAGTGAATGAATAGTACATTGTCCTTTGTGAGGAGAAAAGTACCTCCTTTCATAGTACTTTGATGGCGGCGTCAGTGATTTGGAGAGGCGGTTGTCCAATTCGGTGATGACACGTGGCATTAATGACAGACCGCACTGAGCGGGCGCCATGTGTCATGGACCAAGGTTTGGAGCTTGGGGGGCCGGAGCCTAGAAAGTTAGATTCGAAGGGGTCGGAATCTTTAGTTGTGAGTTTGGACCTAAGAATCTCTGAGCCTATGGGGCGGCGTCGGACGTGGCCTGTATTCTCGGCCATAAAGGTATCCGAGCCCACTGGTGGGTTGGACGTAATTTAGAGTCCGAAGCACCTTTTTTTGTGCAACTTGTTAGGATTAGGCCCTGGAGCCTAATTGAACCCTTTCAGTCCATGCGACATTGTGCTTAGTCTTATGCGACTTGTCGTTCTCTAGTTCGATGATGGTATAAACACCAAGAAAAAAAAAATTTAACTAAACAATATTTATATTATTAAAATTAGTTAATTTAAGGATTATGGCATAAAAAGCCAAAATCCAAATTTAGTGAGAAATAGAGGAAAAAATGATGCATGAGGAAAAAATAATAGGGTTTAAATAAAAGGAACCATTTTACCCTAAAAAGGACATGGTGCTATAAATATATACATTTGGATGAATAATGTGTAAATTGATAGAAAAGTCATTAATTGATAAAATTGAAAAAGTTAGAGTCTTTAATTTTCCAAATTAGAAATCTGGGAACCAAACCGACACAAGTATAATAATTTAGGAAGCAAAGTAGCTATTTACTTTTTATTTTTATTTTTAAGAAAACGAGTTTAATATTTTACAAAAATAAAAAAGTATGAAGAACATCTAGAAGTACATTGCATAATAGTAGCTGTCTACTGTTTTTATTTTTTGGGTGGAGTGATGTGAAGAGGATAGTAGAGTGTGTGAAAGAGCTAATTTGGAAAGCCATAATATGTTAGGAGTTGGCCATTTTTAGCGAATGGCTTAAGGATAGTCAATTCAGTACTAGTTTGTGCCTTTGTCTTTTTTGGTAAGAAAGTGAGTTTAATATTTTACAAAAACAAAAATGTACGAAGAACATCTAGAAGTACCTTGTATAATAGTAGCTGTCTACTGTTTTTATTTTTTGGGTGGAGTGATATGAAGAGGACAGTATAAATGTGGAAGCCATGCAAGCCTTGCAATGAAGAAAGGGTGCCAAGTGGGATATCATTTTGTCTGCTATTAGTTGCTACTTTGCTGCTTGCTAGTTCTTGTAGTTCTGTAGTCGACACATGCAATATGGCCAAAAACAACAAATTGTCTATGCATTGATTCAATAAAATAATGAATGCATCTCTCTCTCTCTCTCTCTCGCTTGCACAGGTGACGTAGACTTGTAGAAAGGAACAAATACAACAAAACAATTGGGCTATATCAATTTGCCCAGATTTGTGTATCAAATTGCATGATGGTCATTTTCATAAAAAATGAAAAATAAGATTTGCTATGAATATGATATAGGGGGTTTGGCTCTTTAGAAAGTAGAATCTTTTCATACATATATAGAGAAGCTAAGTAGAATCTTTACTCAAGAACTTTTATTTTAAATTCTTTTTCTCTTTTTTCATATTTGGGACAGATTTTGTAACTTTATTTTCAACTTGTATTAAAAAATCGTTAATTTACTTGGGAAAAGAAAA
>QANT01007940.1:0-42300 GCA_003254885.1 Purshia tridentata | reverse complement strand
ATATATTAGATACTAAAAAATAAAAAATAAAAACCCTAAAAATAAGGAAATATCTTGCCAATATAATAATGACACGTAAGATGATATCATAAACATGGTATAAAAATATAGTAAGAATAGTATTATTGATTTTTTATACCATCTTATGTGTCATTATTGTACTAGCAGGAGATATTTTCTTATTTTTAGGATTTTTATTTTAATTTTTTAGTGTCTAATGTATGAATACTATGTAAATTGCCATGTAAAATAATATAAAATTATGGTATAATAATGTGGTAAGTGTAGCATTGTTGGAGTTATAGTTATGATAGGTAAGAATAAAGGAAATTCTCACAAATAGACCAAATTAATTCTAAAAAGACTTTTTTAGACCATCCAAAAAATTTTAGACTTTTTTAACTCTTTGGCACAAAATGGGACAAAAATACCCCCTTCATCATCATTTCCTTCTGAACTTTAGATCTCATCTTCTTTAGCTTTTTGCTCTACTACATACAAAGACTCAGATCTCTACTAGACCTCCTCACACAGTTAGTCAAATAACTCGCTCGTCTTCTACCCCAAGTTCTGATTTTCTACAGGATGAGAGTTCAACATCGACTTTGTCTACTTCTGCTTCTCCAACTCTAGTGTTTGGAAACATTCCCAAGGTGGAAAGTGTGGAGGAAACTAATATATGGAGACCCAGCTACATGAACCTCACAGAATCAATTAAGGCCAAATAGAAAACTTCCAATTGTTTGGATATGTATTAGTTTCATTACAAGTCAATGGCACTTTCTAATAGGGATACAAGGAGCAGTGGCAGTTTTGATCTTTCAGGTAATTTTTGCAAGGATCTATACCCTCCAATATTATTGGGCAGAGTATAACAAGTAAGGTATCAATGACAGTAAGGTATTGCACAAGTAAGATATCGATAACAGTAAACAGAA
Source organism: Purshia tridentata (assembly GCA_003254885.1). NCBI lineage: Eukaryota > Viridiplantae > Streptophyta > Magnoliopsida > Rosales > Rosaceae > Purshia > Purshia tridentata. Next base: position 41,362 of record QANT01007940.1, on the reverse strand, counting down.
CTAATTAAGAATTGCCTTCACATATCATCAATCAAATCTTGTGTATTTTTTCCGTAATTTCAACAGCTTGTTGTCTAAAATTTCCACTTTCAAATTTCAATGAGTTTGCATCAAAGGAAACATGAAATTAAGCTTTACATGAAATTAACTTGTTAACTCCACTTAGGGAACATGAACAATTATGTAGATGTGGGAATCACCATTAAGTCGAAAACCAAAGAAAGGGAAATTCTCACAAATAGGCCTTGTAAAATCCACCATTTGTACAAGCGTTGTACACTGGCAGTACAAATAGACCCAATTCCTTCAAGTACACATGGTGTACAAACAGTAGACAGGTTGTGGACAAACCAAGGACAATTTAGTCCTGCAACATGAGTTAATGTGTCCACCATTTGTTCACTATTTGTACACCATCTGTACTTGAAGGGGTTGGGTCTATTTGTACTACTTGTTTACAAAGTCTGTACAAATGGTGTACAGGCAGTGGACAAATGGTGGACATGTTAACTCGTGTTGCAGAACTATTATCCTTGGTTTGTCCACAACCTATCTACTGTTTGTACACCATGTGTACTTGAAAGAGTTGAGTCTATTTGTACTGCCTATTTACAAGATTTGTACAAATGGTGTACAGATAGTGGACAAATAGTGGAAGCCCATGGAAACATTGTGTACGATGCCATTGTTAAGCCGAACAAGAATTCAAAGAAATTGTCACTCGCAACATAAAGATCTTGTGCCTAAAATTTTGAAGAATGAGGAAGATCAAATGGATGAGGATGAAGAGGAGGAAGAGATGCAGAAAATGATTGAAGAAACAACAATAGAAACAAAAGCTGCACTTGAGAAGATTATGAATGTTAAATTGAGTGCTGCACAGCCAAATCTGGTGGAGATGCATATGGACCCACTCGAGCCTCCTAAGTTCAAGCATAAGCGTGTTCTAAGGGCTTCTGGGTCCCCACCCCACGTCGCCTAGTGACCGTGAAAGACCAGCAAGATTGGAAGATTCCACCTTGTATTTCAAACTGGAAGAACCCAAAAAGGTATACCATCCCAATGGACAAACGTCTTGTAGCTGATGGGAGAGGCCTTCAAGATGTTCAGATTAATGATAATTTTGCAAAGTTTTCTGAGTGTTTGTATGTAACAGAGCAGAAGGCTAGAGAAGCAATTGCTATGAGATCTAAAGTTCAGAAGGAGATGATGATAAAGGGGGTATTTTTGTTCCATTTTGTGCCAAAGAGTTAAAAATGTCTAAAAATTTTTAAATGGTCTAAAAAAGTCTTTTTAGAATTAATTTGGTCTATTTGAGGCAATTTCCCTAAGAATAAATAATGGTCCAACAACATATATAAATGGCTAATTACAACTTACATATTTGAGGTTTGAGGTGTTTTACAATTAACATTCAATTATTTCAATTATTTCAATTTAATATCTAAGTTTTTAATTATGAGACAATTTGACATTGTCTTTTGAGGTGTCACGTGTGGGACCTACGTTTTGGCCAACCACAAACAACATATTGTACTCATGGCTTACAAACCATAAGTATAACAAATTACTTGATTCTAGGATCCATCAATTAAGGTAGCAGCCCCATTAACAACTTTCTTAGAACTTCTAATCCTGGCAAAAAAATAAAGACATGAATTGTATCGAAATTGAAATCTTGAATACTAAATTGAAAAAATTTGAAAAGATAAAAGACTTAAGTTGTGAACTATTGCAAATCTCTAGGGTGTGTGTAACCCAGTAAGTTTTAACTTGTAAGTAGCACTAAAATAAACATGTAATCTAATCCGACCTTGAATGAAACGGCAAAGGCTTACTAAAACGGTGCATTTCAGCAAACAAAACGACTTGAGGAGGCATGCGCACCTCGCACCTGGCACCTGGTGCACCCGCCAAAGGCTTTGTTGTTGTTGTTGCGCAGGCCACATGAACAGTAAGCAGATCACTGCCACTGTCACTCCGTCTCGTGCCGCTCGCATTCTCATCGATATCCAAACAGACCCTTGTGGGAATCCCGGACAAGAACTCCTCGACGGCGCCGACTATCTCCTTCGCGTGCTTCCACTTGCCATCGAAAGCTTTAAGAACCCAAGGGGTGTGTGTGTGTGCGCGATCTCTCTCTAGCTGGTGAGTTAAGGTAAGATTCCATTTCGTGTTAGCAGTTAATCAATTGTCTTGGAACAATTTGTCTTAGAGGGGTCATCTTGAAATATGTGGTTTATAATACTTACTTTGTTGCTTCTGTGATTATTGTGGTCTTTTTTAAACAAAGCAACAAAAACAAAAATGCCCATTGAATTGCCCTAGTCCTGTTTGAATGATTTCCTATTAGAAATGTGCTATTTCTTTATGGGTTTTTCTTAAACCCATTTTTTGACAAATTGTGTTGAAGTTAATGTTTTGGGTTTACATTATCTGTGAACCTTTTGGTTTGTCTAGGTTTTTGAGTAATGGACCTAATGGAAATGACTTAGTAACTAAAGTTGAATTCTTTGTAACCCGACTTTGATGGGAACAATGTAGCTGCTCTCTTGGCTTCTAATTCTGATAAACAGCTAAACAGCTAAACTGCTAAAGCCTATTGCATAAGGAAGATGAATCGGATTAGTCAACATTTGAATTGGTAATTTTGTATATCTAACCGGAAACTGCTAGTCTAATCCACCTGCAGTTTTGATTGACCACGTAAATAATTTTTTTTATTACTCATGTAATACATAAGAAATCAGCTCTTTTACCGATTTTCTGTTTGTTTTTAGTTTAATGTATAGTTTAAGTGAAGGATGGGGAGATATATATTTTGTGAAGGTACCAATTTCTATTTTAGAGGGGTCAGCCATTGTGACCAAATCTAACTGAGGTAATGCAAATGCTCTGTGCAGGATACTGAATTGAAGATACATGTTTGTCAGTCAAATTAGTAGATGTTGTCAGTAGCAATGGCCATGATTGCATATGTTTGTTATGCAAAAGAATTTCATGTCTCTGTGATGCTAACCCAGTTTCTACCGGAGTATTTAATTTAAAAACAAGCTATTAGATTGGAAACATTGAAAAACACATGTTTATGAGTGATCAAAACTGACATAGGAACATCTCCTTATGGTCATAAAACATCTGAAGGTACACTTATGAAGTATTTTAGTATGGAGTTATCGATGTTTCTTTCAACGTTGAAATGTGTTTCTATAATGGTTCAACGTAATGATTCATGTGATAATTCTGATTATAACCTTGGTTTCAGTCTTTGTGATTCTGAGTTGTACTGATGCAAATAAAATTTTGATTTACATCATTAGCTTATGCTTCGTCTTCTTCTTCAGGTGGTCACTCCTCTTCTTTAAATCCTAACTCATCTGACTGAAGATTTATGCAATTTGAGTGGATTATATAATCTTGGATTAGTGTGGTCATATATTTGCGTTAGGAACCACCATTGGCATTTGATGAATAGTGGTTCAGCATCTAGTCGCTTAAGGGCAGCTTTTTCATATTGTGTGCAGCAAGTCCGAAATTATGATTACCATCACTACCTTTGCCTCCTTGAACTTCCCCCTAATTTGCGGAAGGCTGCATTTGCAGTCCGTGCCTTAAATGTTGAAACAGCTCGTGCTATGGATGTTGCTTCTGATCCCAGGATTGGTCTTATGCGCCTCGTATGGTGGCAAGAAGCCATAGACAAAATCTATGCCAACAAGCTAATTGAGCACCCCACAGCACAAGCTCTCTTGTCAGTGGTACAGGAGAACAAAATTAGCAAGGGATGGCTGAAACGGTCTGTGGAAGCTCGTATCAACGATGCAAGAAAGGAGATTGGTGACACCCCCGAAAAAATTGAAGATTTGGAGAAATATGCCGAAGATACAGTATCAACCATTCTTTATTTGACACTTCAAGCTGGTGGCATCAGGTCCACTGCAGCTGATCATGCAGCATCACATATTGGTAAAGCAAGTGGGCTTCTTTTGCTGATTAAATCACTGCCATACCATGGTAGCCGCAACCGCCATTTTTCTTACATACCAACTGAAGTGGCAGCCAAGCATGGATTGCTGGTTAAGCATGGAGGTCAGTCAGAGATTCATTTGGACTCTCATGAGGGCTTATGTGAAGCAGTTTTTGAGATGGCATCGGTAGCTAATGTCCATTTGCAGAAGGCTCGTGAATTAGCTGGCACAGTACCTGTAGAGGCTCGTCCAGTGCTGCTGCCAGCCGTGCCTGCGCAGGTTTTACTGGACTCCCTGAGGCGTGTGAACTTTGATGTGTTTGATCCAAGGTTAGCACGAGGGATTCTAGGTATTCCACCTTTGTGGTATCAGTTGAAATTAAAGTCACAATCATGGTGGGGAAAATACTGAAAGAACTTTTGTTAGTTCGGTGCAAAATGAAATTGCATTTTGCATACGAGAGTTGTGTTATCTATTTTCCTTTGCAAAAAGAAAATTGCATGCTCATGAACCCCCGTTGACCAGGCTTTCAAGGTAACTTATTTATTTATTTTATTTTCAATAAGGGACAGCATAGCTATAATGTGTGAAGTCAGAATAATTATTATTATGATGTAGGATTTGTGGGTTACAAACTGACATACAAATAATAGAGGTTGTACTTGGCTTCACACTAAAGAATTTGGATAAGTTGGAATATGAATATGAATAGAGGTTCCATCTTGGCCAATAACCTATCTGCAATCAAGATTTTTCACTTCCAAAGTTCCAAGGTTTTGTAGCATTATCTCCAAGATATAAAAGTATATATTTTCAAGCGAAACAGAGGTACACAACACTGACCTTAGCTTTACACCTTTATTTTTGCTTTCTGTAGCACAACTACTAGCTTTTATTGTCCAAGACTCCTTTGAAAGGTGTTATACATCAGTTTGTGATGTGTATCCATAACCCTTAATAGTAGGGTATGGATCTTCTGTGGGAAATTCTACAGTACAAAATTTAGATATTGATGAGTTCACTTTCCACTACTAGGGTATAAATCTTTTCCCAAATAGATGTTGTATATCATACACGGTTTGTAAACGACGAACTGGTCTTCTGTTGTTATGCTGGGACTAATACCTTATTTTTATCCATCAAAGTTTTGGGCTCCCATAAGTATTATAGACTAATATTTTACTTTATCTTGATCCAGTACATTGTAATAATAGTTTTTATAAAGATAAAGATAGGTATCAATTAGGTGATCATGAAAGATATATCTGATTATAATAACATTCATATAGGTTTATCAAACATGGTCATTGTCAATGTTGTCAATATCGTCTTTGAATACCAAGTTTAATATAGAAAGGGTAAGCATGACACTGAAAACAACCAATTAGTTAGTCAAGATGCCAAAGAATTTAATTTGCTGAAGTTGTTTCTTAAATCTCAGAAATTCTATCGTTTTTACTTGTGTATACTAAAATAGGATTAATGCTTGGATATTTATATCAAAGAAATCATTCTTTTTATAAGCCCATCACAAGTTGATATTTATTAATTTATAAAGAGTTATTGGCCATTAAGACCTTACATGTTAGGAGTCTTTAAGTATTTTCCTTGAAGTAGCTTCAATTTACATGGGGCAAGAGTTTGTCTAACATTGTATGATATATTTGTAGTAGTAGGAAAATAAATCCCTTAAAATTTAAGAGCTAAATATGTGTTTATATGGTAGAATTTTTCATGGGGCAAATGATCGATATGTGGCGCCTAAGTGATTGATCCACATCAAAGCATCAAACATAAGCTTTTTGGTCAAGCTTGTTTTGTCGTATTTGGACAAAGTTGGAAATGAATGCAAAGGGTGTGTCACTGAGTGTGTCTCACATACATGATACAACCAATTAATTACTCATAAATAAAAAAATAAAAAAATAAAAAACCAGTTAATTAATCTATCAGAAAACAATAAAAAAATTAATTAGTCAAGTCCATGCCAAACTCTAATTTCTATTATTGTAGAAGGAAATCAAACGAATAATCCTAGCTAGCTATCGTTTTGTTTGGTTGATATGGAGCATAGTTGAGAATTTGAGATGTTAATTGTAGATGTGAATCGAATTTAACTTGGCTTGCTAAGCCTATTTCTTACTCCTCCCTCTTTGTCAACAATTAAGTCCAAAGACTTAGTTTACTAGCATATCAACTATATCCCGTTTGGTTTACAAAATTGATTTCTTAGGAATTAATTTCCTATGCATTTTTCAGAGTAAAAAGAATGTAAGATTTTTATTATTGTGTTTGGTAACGCTAGGAAAGTAAACAAAAATTACTTTTTCATTTCCATTCCCATTTTTGGTAAGTGTAGGAATAAGAAATAAAAATTATCCAATTTTTCAATTATATCCTATATGAGTATAAAAATAATATGTAATAAATGGTTGGCTAGATTTGAAATTTTAAAAAATTGGTAAGGATAAATCTGTCTTAAAAATATGCAATAAATGCTTTCCCAAGAGGGGGGAAAACAAAACTCAAGCTTGAACAAGGGTATCATTTTTCCCCAATAAGGGCATCAGATTCCCTTGAGTCAGGAAACTATTTCCCTTTCCTGCACTTATCAAACGTGAAAATGGAATTGATTTTCCATTCTAAATCTCCAAAACTTGAACCAAACAGGCCATAATTATTGTAATATTTCATTAATTGTTAACTGAGGATATAGTTAAAATAGCATACCATCAACAATAATTATGTTTTGGCTTCATTCAACCAAAGAAAAATAATAATCTTTAAAAAATTCCTATCATTTGCATTTGTTTTTTGTCAAAAGTATAATTTTAGACTGATATCCAAATTTGTTAATAATATTTTGAAGAAAAGCCAGTCTTTTATTGATTTTGTATTCTTCGGTGGACTGAAGGCGCCGAAATGGAAGAGCTCGACAGACCAACAAAAACTAGGTAGAAAGAACAAGACAGCGCTTTAGCGAACCCAATCACAACAACCAGAATCTCTATTATAGATAGCTCACCAACTTGTATTATTATACGAAGATAACATAATATATATATTTCTTGTACCAAAAAAAGGAAAATTAATATTTATTTCATAACCAAGCCATCCATTATATCAATACTTTAGAAGAAAAAAAAAATTTATTCGTATAATGAGAATATATATATTTTTTAATCATATTGAAAAAGTTTCAATTTTCAAGTTCAATTTTTCTTTTTCATATTTAAAAGCAAAAGTTATAGTTGGATTTACGACGATAATAATCCTTGTAAAAGTAAAAGTATATATTAATCTGAAATGAGTTGGTTGAATATTAATTACACTACACGACATGACTTGGATTGAATTTCATCAACTTGTCACTTGTCAGCTAGTTAATTAGAAACAATAAAACTTAAAACTTACGCTTAAATTAAAAGTATTAAGAAGAGTGAAACCTAGAAGCTTCTTAAACACATCCGTTTAACTGTTACAAAAACTTTTCCCCGAATAGAAAGCCAAAGTAAAGAGTAAAGAGCCAAAATATCTTCCAGTGTTTCACAGTTCACAATGCCCAAAAACACATTCAAACAAGGACTTCCACCTGTTGCATGCAAAGTCACGTTGGACCCACACTAACTCCATGCCTTCCCTACACGTGTCAACTTCTTGTCTCGTTTTGCATGGCACCTCACACCATGCCACACCATACCGCACCACTTCGCCACCCTTCTCACCTTTATTACTCTCTCTCTCTCCTCTCTCTAAACACCCTCTCGACCCACCTTTCTCTCTCTCTCTTTCTTTCTTGAACCCCCGGTTCACTCTTCTGGTCTTCATGGCGGTCCAATATCAGTCTAAGCTTATGATCAGCAACATGTGGGTGTTGCTGGTTGTGTTAGTACTGCTCACCCAAGCTATAGCAGGAGGTCGAGCCGCCCGGCTGGACTGGTGGGAGCCTGGAATCCGGTTGCCTACAGAGAAGGATGACCATGAACCGGTTCAAGATGCTGGGACAAGATGGGCGGTTCTTGTAGCCGGTTCAAATGGGTATGGAAATTACAGGCATCAGGTACGTGTGTGATCGATGCATATATATATAGATATAACTTAAGCTTTCTCTTAATTAGTTTTAATTAGCAGAATCAATTTAATTTGATGTAACAAATTTTTGTTATATGCAGGCAGATGTTTGTCACGCATATCAGTTGCTGAGAAAAGGTGGGCTGAAGGAGGAAAACATAGTGGTATTTATGTATGATGACATCGCCATGCATGAGATGAATCCCAGACGTGGCATCATCATCAACCATCCACAAGGTCATGATGTATATGCTGGCGTCCCTAAGGTTACCTACAAAAACTCATTTCTTAATCCATTTTAATTCTCTAACATCCACATACATAAATACATACATACATGTTAGCATGTTGCACATAAATATCTAATATAATCGTATATAATATGCTTGTTATAGCTGCCACGTGGTGATAAGGACCAACTATCAAAAGCTTAAGGTTTAGCAAAAAAGACACTTTATAAAGTTGGCCCTACGTGATTAATTCTTTATAATTTCCCTTTTATTTAATTTTTCTTTTGATATTTCTTAAAGCTTAAACAGAAAAGATTCTAAAGCTTAAACAAGAACATATCACAAGACTTTTTTAATAAATATACGAATCTAATTTTGCATATACCAGAATAAAGTCCTAAATAGTATCATGGTATTGAGTGGTTCTTGGACCGTTACTATGATAAACTTAGCTTTTGGCTTTAACGTAGAGCACTCAAATTACTTTAAGCACCCCTTACTTTAATTCTGATTTCAACTATAGACTCATACACATTTTTACATTTTGATACAAGTTTTGAAGCCACAGTGCTAACCTTAACAATTTCTGACAACATGTTATTTTGGTCATAGTTGTCAGTTCAGTTGTCACTAATCACCTAGTTGTTAATTAAGCTTCAGTTTTGTTAGAATCCTATTTAATAAGTTTTCTTGTTGATTAATTATATTAATGGTGGGGCATTGTAGGATTATACTGGTAAGCATGTGACCACCGCGAATCTGTATGCAGTACTTCTTGGTGACAAGAAGGCTGTGAAAGGTGGAAGTGGGAAGGTTGTGGATAGCAAACCTAATGACAGAATCTTCTTATTCTACTCAGATCATGGGGGTCCTGGTGTTCTTGGTGAGTTCACTACCTCTTCTTTTTCAATTCGTATATTATCAATTTTCTCAATTTTTGGACCAAATATTTTATTCGGATTGTATCACTAATTGATTTACACCAAAACTGACTTCTTTTGGAAGGTGGTTTTTGGTTTTTTTTTCATCGCCTAAGTTATGAGCATTTGAAGTTTGAATCAACTTAATTTTGGATGTGAATTTGTAGAAAGAAAAGAGCTCACCAATTTTGAATATGATTGTAGGGATGCCAAATCTGCCTTTCCTTTATGCCATGGATTTGCTTGAGGTTTTGAAGAAGAAACATGCATCTGGGAGCTACAAAGAGATGGTAAGGAGATCAGTTTAATTTTTTTGCATTTTCTTGGTATTCACAAGGGTAGTATTGCTACAAACCGCTCGAGTTCTAAGGTGTAATTTGTTATGCAGATTTTATATGTAGAAGCATGCGAGAGTGGGAGCATTTTTGAAGGCATAATGCCCAGTGACCTAAACATTTATGTGACCACAGCATCAAATGCACAAGAGAACAGCTTTGGAACTTACTGTCCTGGGATGGAACCCCCACCGCCACCAGAATATATCACTTGCTTAGGGGATTTGTACAGTGTTTCATGGATGGAGGACAGGTATGCATTTTTGCTCCTTCAAAGATGACAAGTAAGACTCTGTGAACTTCCAAAATAAGAATTAATTTAGGTAGATCCGTGGAATGAATGCATATAATTATTGGAAAGTAATAATATCTACATGGTAGTAGTAATTATTTGGGACTTTTATATAAACTTCTATAACTCGTTTTGTTATTCTTCTTTAAATTTGCAGTGAGCAACACAATCTGAAGAAAGAAACAATAAAACAACAATACCAGACAGTGAGATTACAAAAACTTGGAACTTTAAATGTGAATTAGAGCACGAAGCAAATGAGTGAATGTGTGAACTTGTGTTTGTGCAGGTAAAGAAAAGGACCTCAAATTCCAACAATTACGATGTGGGATCACATGTGATGGAATATGGGACCAAGAACTTGACAGCAGAGAAGCTGTATTTGTACCTAGGATTTGATCCTGCCTCTGTGAACTTCCCTCCTAACAATGGCCAACTAGAAAAGCCCATGCAAGTTGTCAACCAGAGAGATGCAGAGCTTGTCTTCATGTGGCAAATGGTGAGCTCCTGCCTGCCCCCAAATTCGTTTCCACAATGCATAGAAATAGAAACCCAGAAAATTTGTTGCATATTTGGTCTTGTTAGTACTAATACTTGCTTGTTATTTTACAAAGTACAAAAAATCAGACCAAGGGTCTGAAAAGAAGAATGAAATCCTCAAGCAGATCAAAGAAACAATGAGGCACAGGAGTAACTTAGATGCAAGCATTGAATTCATAGGAACATTTCTTTATGGACCAGAAAGAGGCTCTTCCATGCTCAATTCAGTGAGACCACTTGGTCTGCCCCTAGTGGATGATTGGGGGTGCTTAAAATCTTTGGTAATACTGTGATAGCTTACCCTTTTCTTAATTGGCTCTGTAATTCCATGTTATTCATTGCTTGATTCTTATGGTTAAACTTTAAATTACAGGTGAGGGTGTTTGAAACACATTGTGGGTCACTGACTCAGTATGGCATGAAACACATGAGGGCATTGGCCAACATCTGCAACAGCGGTGTGTCCCAAGCCCAAATGGAGGAAGCTTGTTGGGCTGCCTGTAATGATTATAATCATTTGGGCCAGTTGCATCCTTCAAACACAGGCTACAGTGCTTAGAATGTTGAACATATGCAAAGCCTTTGTAGCAGGATAAAGACGCACACCCTCAAACTAGTTTTAATATGCTTGTTTCCAATCTAGAACCGAATCTAGAAATGTCAGAACATTATATATCTATATATATAATATATGTATGTATATATTAGAAATTTTCAAGTTTCATCCACTATATAAACCGAAATAACAAGAATAACATAATTCATCACCTCATTCATGTCAACATGCTTAGCTAGGCTGAAAATGAGAGTAGGGATTTTGACATATGCTCAAAATAGGAATCTCTCTCTCGTCAGGTATCAAATCTACAAAGGTGGAAAATTTGAATGCATGAATATAGTTGCGTAGGTGCATCAGAATGAGGAACAATTGCTCAAGTTTATTCCCAAGTACGTTGAATTGAAGCAAGATGATGATTGATGAGAATGAGAGTCGCCTCAGCCTTGTGGCACTGCCACGTTGCATTCTCCTCACCTCCTATTGCTAAGGGTCGGTCCACGCGGTTACAATTTTAACTAGTTGTGTTTGTTCATTTGCTTTATTATAAAGGAAGGGATGGGGGAACAATTGGCGAGGTTCAGCACCAGCAAGCCCCGAATCCAATTTAAGATGATCAACAAGGATTATTATGGGGACCAAAGGACCATTATACCCAGTTTGCCTTTCGTGGAGATTATGTCTTTTTTTGTTTTTTGTTTTTTGTTTATTTTGTTTATTTTTTTAGCACAGGGGACAAAAGGGTTCTAACACTTGAGAGAAAATTTTTATCCTCGGTCAACTAGACTTATCTCAATTCATGTATTTTAAGATTAGTTCAAGTGGTAAGGGATGAGACACTCTTAAAATTAGTTCAAATGAGGAAGAGAGAGCGTAGAAATGATATAGGATTATGATTATAATAAGTTAACTTAAGGGTGCAATCTCACTTCTAATGTGACCAAGAAAAAACAATGCAACTCCATATTATGTGGTAATTCAGGTATTGTGCCTGTTCTTGGTGGTGTTGGGCCTTTTTGGCAATATGAAGGCAATTCTACAGCCCTAGGAAAGGGACCCAACAAAAGTTTTTATTCAGTTACCAAACACAACACTAGCCTAAAAGACACTTCATCAAAATTCTTCAAAATAGTTAAGCATAGTTTAGCGATCATCACACTAGAATTTGGTTGTCTTGACTTTGATCAAGTACAAAGATCCAAGCCTAACTAACCTAGCTATTAATTTGTGTATTGGACCACCTTATTCATCCCAAGAGTACTTGTCACCATTTAATTTTACACTAGTAGTGCTTTCTGTCTTTACTTCTTCACTTGATCAGATTCATGCTCAGTGAGCGTTGCAATTGTGACACATTTGTCTATATTAATACTGATGACTTCGATAAACTCAAGCGTGATGTTGCAAAAGTACTTTAGCAGATAGAATAATGTTAGACTGAACACATTTTCTTAATCATATTAGCGTATCAATATATTGTAAATGTTGATATGTACTTATTACATCAATTATTATTAAAAGTTTAGCTACCAAATGAACATCGGGGAAGCAATAAACATAGTGTTTTTTAAGTGGCTGAGCCAATTACTACACCATCTTATCCTTAAATACAAGTAAAATATATATATATATATATATATATATAACGAGTATATATACTTATTTTTTTATTCTCTTTAAGTGATTGACTTAGCATGTGATCAAAGAGATACATGTACACATCACTACTAAAAATTTCCTTTCTATAGCAGCTAAAAATATTATAAAAATCATTTTATAGCATTTTATCAAATGCTAAGTTAGGCCATGCTATAAAAAGTTTTCTAATTTTTATCAAATATAAGTTATAAAAATGCTAGAATTATATAAGATACTATATATAGTATCTATTAAAAATGCTATAAGATGTTATTTTTAATAGCATTTTTTTCAAAAAAAATGCTATTAATTACACTTTAAAAAAGTATTTTTGTTAGTAGTGCATAAATTATATACACCCGTGATAAGAAAGTTTTTTTCCATTAAATACAATGTTTTGAATGAAGATTGGAAAAGCAAGGCTACTTCAGGCTTATATGTGGCTATGCCTTGTTATTAATTAACTAATTGCTATATGACTTATCAACTATCATCGTAATTTAATTAATTTGGCCAGAAAATGGTTTATCGAGTATTAGCTACTCTTAGTGAATTAATCAGATAATCAAACCAAAAAGTACTACTTTCACTTGTTCATTTAGTATAAAACCAAAAGTCTGGCATTTTCTCGATTAATTGAGAAATCTAACTCTGGAATATATAATGTAAATTGGTTGATTTCATAAAATGTGTATTATATGCCATTAAGGCAAGACAACCAAAAGCCATGTCGATCTCAAATAAGTTTGTAACACACTCAAAGTTCAGAATTTTATTCTTGTCTCTAGCATTAATTCCTCAACGTTAAAAGTGAATTAATCCCAATATGAAATTAACAAACATTATTTAAAGAAACCCTTAAAAAAAGGAAAAATGTTCGTATTGATTTCAATATTCACAGTATTTACTATTTAGTGGGACACAATACCCTACTAATCAGAAACAAAAATCAAAAATCAAAAATCAAAAATCAAAATCATTGTCATGAACTTGGACTATTATTGGCATTAGAATCTATTTTTGCTCACCACAAAAAGGTGGTGGCGAGCAAAAAATGAATCCATTGGCATAGGCCTTACTATTATCCGGTGTGGTTTTTTTTTGGCCAATCATCCGGTGTGGTTAAAGTCACTAATAACGACGGTTTTTCCTTCTCCGCCTTTGGCATTGTTCCCCTGCGGCAATCCTCATCTGCACCTTCTCAAACTCCGAAACCCCACACGGTATCACGATCCGACCCGGATGATTGAACCCGTAAACCCTTTCGGCCTCCTTCAACAGCTCCCCGAACAGCGGATGATTGAAATACATGACGGGCACCAAATACCTCTGCGTGTCATCATCTGATTCGCCCACGTAGACCGCCATGTGACCCTTCGGAACACCAACCGGTTTTGGCTCCACCGGGGCCTGCCCGATCCGAATATAACCCGAGTTTGGGAAACAAAGCTCTTTGGCTCCGCGTTGAAGGTAGCGAGCCAGGGTGAGGAATTTGGAAATGGGGTTGTAGGTTTGGGTCGGAGGCTCCAAGGTTTGGAACTGGGTGGGCGCTTTTCTGGGTCGGATTATCCATTTGAAGATTCTCACCAGCTTGTGTCTTAGCTTGAAACCTCTGGTCTTTGCTCTCATGCTTATAGTAATTTGGTTGATAATAACAAGAACCCAAAATTAAGCTTGAAGATTGTGAACTGGGTTTCTGTTTAGGAAGATGGGTATGTGATAGAAATGGAAGTATTATAGAGCTGTGTGTCTGTCTCAGTGTTTGAGTTTGTGGGTGTTTATAGTGTGTTGGGGTTATGGTGGTGGTGGTGGTGGTGTTGGTGAAAGTGATGGGATTCTTTGGATATGAGAATATGATGAGAATATGGTTCTTTTGGAAATTCAGAGAATTGGGTATTATGAGAAAGAGATGGTCGGCAAAGTGAATTTATACGGGCTAGAGAGAGAGAGAGAGAGGTAAATTGATACAATCAGTACTTGATAAACGTACGGATACATGTTTATCAAGAGTGTTTTGATATATTATGTATTACAATTTACAAGTAGCTTACTCTTTAACAATTAGATATTTGATGTATTATGTATATCAATACTATGAATTACAATTATATATTCAAACATATATAATTTTATGCAATCCCTGGTATTGATTCACCATTTGATAACATATCACAGCACATTATCCATGGTATTGATTATTCTTAATTTTAAACTGTTGTATGAGGGTAACTTAAGATCATGAAGAGAGAAGTAACTTAATAGAATCAGACAAAAGTAAAAATTAATAAAAAGAGGATTAATAATGCTCTTAATTTGAAATGTCTAAAATTGAAGTTGAAGAGTCATTGCTTGATCAATCTTTTGAAATAGCTCGAGGGGTCACTTAGTGGAGGCTCTTTATAATTATTGCAACCCTGAGATCGCATTCGATCGATGGGCTATGCTATTGATCATAAATCATGGTTGATATATAAATTAAAATAGCGTACAAATTCAATAATTATAGCAAGATTTTTCTTGTAGGGGTCTCTGTCTCGGACACTGACCTCATATTATCATTAGTTTACTCAAGATTCCCCCACCTATATACAATTCATCGGTAGCTAGAGTCAAAAACCAAGTGGTATATACAATTAGATATTTTATTTAATTTATTTTTGGACTATTCTATGATCTTGACCTAATTTCATGTGGGCTAGACTTAATTAACAAAAAAAATAAAAAAATGGTACACGTACATACTTAACCTTTTCTTGATTTGCCAAATATATAGTAGAAGGAACCCTAAACCAAACTTAGTTTGGTCACTTTTTTCTTTCAAATGAGTATTTTTTTCTCTTTTGGCCTTTGGAGGTTGAGCAGTCAAGCCAGCTATGCCACACATGCATATACGTGGTCCTTCAGTAAAGAATTAATATTACATAATGAAAAGTGTTTTCCTCGTTTTGGTTTACAGGCTATTGTTAGGTTGACCTTTTTGGTTTGCCCAATTACAAAATCAAAGAAATTGTGAAAAGTTCAATAATTTTTATGTTATATCTAGCTGATCACATTACAGATGATGTTTCTAATAGAAGGGGCACCTCTTATTATGGGTGTGGCCCTAATTTTAAAGTGCTCTAAAAGATGTGTTCTACCTATTATGGCGCAAAATACTTTTGTTTTTTGTTTTAATAATGTGTTTGTATCGAAAACTATGTTCTTTAAAGTTGAAAGTTATGTGTTTTGACTTTTGAGTTTATGCTAAGACAAAAATTAATAAAAATTTGACATAATATAATTTTAAATATAAGCACAACATTGAGATAGACAACAACACTATCAATGAATTTGGTACAAATAATTTTTAAGAAAGGTTATAATTTAAGATCAAGTGGGGCATGTAGAACAAGTACACACTTGTGCATGAAAAAACAAACGGAAAATTTGGTAGACCAAAAGACAAAGGAATCTGAAAGGCAAGAGTTGGGGGGTACCGTTTGGGCTTTGCCAGCTTACTTGGACTCTCCTTCTAACCCACTGTTTTGGGTGTCTCACTTCACCTTCTGTGAGAAAAATTAATAATTTGATTAATCTTCAGGTTAATAATTTGGTTAACGATAATAAAATATAATATTAAACTAATCTTAGCTGGATTAGAAAAAAAAAATGAAATTTATGAAACTCATTATCTGTACACTGTTGTACTCTCTAATACATATATTTGCATATATAATGTAAATATATGTTGAAAAATGTTGCTTGTATAAGCCAATTTGCAAATCTGTTATGGTTACAATATTGTACCGTACTTTTCACTCAACTGCAGCTGTGTAATATCGTACGTATGGAGTACGAAACTGTTGATGGCAACATGCATTACATAAGCCTTTAGTTAAAAATAAAAAAGTAAAAAAAAGAGAAAGTAACGCTCCCCACAAACACTGTGCAGTAAAATATGGGAGGGCAATCGTCTGTTACAAATTTTGTATAATTTTTAGAAGCAAAGAATGAGAAAAGTTGATGATCGAAGCATAAGAGCTTCTTGTTGTTGAAAATTGAAATTCTAGTTTGTTGTTCGATCTGTGTGCGATTTTTATCCACTTATAAGTTATAACCTCTCTAAGAAAATATTTATATATGTAAATGATTGTATATCAATGTAGAAATTCGATCATGAGAACAACATTGGCTCTTCACCATCGGGAAAAATTAAATTTCTCAAATTATAATTATATTAATATATAGGTTTATATACCAAGCTTTAATTAAACTATTGGTCACCAATTCAAGGGTCGTGTTTAAGTTTAATTTAAGCATAAATGTGGTGAGCTTGATACGACAAATTTCATGGACATGTGTGTCTAAGAATTGTCAGATAACAGATTGATCATCAGCATCAACCAGCAAACACTAAGCATCTTCTTCGTCAATTTTGAGTTGTACGTGATGATGACTCAGCGAATATATATGCGGCTTTTCCACCGTGCATATATGGACAATTTCCAATTTTGAATTAATTAATTTAATATGGTCCAAAACTTAGAATTTAGTTTCTTTCTCTTTAGAAATGGTACTGTTGGTGCCTTTTATTAAATTCATATTATCATATAAATCCAATGGCTTATTATTTTTAGGCATGTTATTTAGAATATTATACTTGGGGACTATGTGACATGCATGCATATTGTTATAACTGAAGTCTGTGCCAATTAATTAATGTGCCATGCCATTGCCAGCAACTAGTTTGTTTGCATTTGGGGTTGTGATAAAACGTACAGATTTGGAGAAAGACAAGTTAATTTGATCCGTGGTACTTCCTTTGTTGGTGACAAGGACACAGGATTTATAATTAATATTATTATTATAGCAATGAACTTAATTTCGGAATTTTTCTCTCTGGCAAATTGTTTGGATCCGGATGTGGTTAATTATGCTTGATTACAATTAAGGACTGCTGAGTGTCTGTTTGTTTTTTTATTTATTTTTGGGTGCTCTCTCTTTTACATTTTTTATTCTTGTTTATGCTCAGATAAGTGTTAACTGTTAAAGATGCTATATATATAATATACGGGTTCTCGGTTTTGATCTTGTTCGATCTTTTGCAATTTTGAGATGCTACCCGGGATTGTGTGCATTGGGTCCAGAAAATTCAGATCCTGGTTCTTGGCAATATGCTCAGTATAAAAGTGTTTTTCTATTTTTTTTAATTTATAATGAAATATAATTACCCATGTAATTAATGCTTGTGAAACTTTACCAACTTATCATATTTAATTAATTATGTGAAGTGTCAACTGATGTATGGTCAGTTAAGAAGTGTATTTTAATAGTAGTCCTAAAAATTGATCATATATAATCAGTTAAATATGATCCGTTGAAAAGATCTCAATAGCATTATCCTATCAAATAAGTTTAAACTTTACAAGAATAATACTAATTGTACACAAATAAGTGTGAATTGTCCATTTTTGTGGTTCTATTTAGGGGGAATCTAGAGCAAAAGTTATTCTAGCAGCCTTATCCCAACCAAAAAAAGTGGAAAAGAAGTTAACCCAAGAAGGCTTAAGCACAACCTTGATGCCTGAAATGGTTTTTAGGCATGCCGGGCCAATTCCTTTAGAAATTTTACAATATACCCATTGGGCTGGACCTGTGTGCAGTCCCTGGAGCTGCTTATAGTGTAGCCCAACCAGTCAATCTCACATAATGCAAAGCCCTTTATATAGCTAGCTTCTCCTAGAAAGTAGGTTACAAATTCTAAGCTCTTAATTTTTGTTAAAATAATTACAAATTCTCCATTAACTTTTGCTTCGTCTCCTTACTTAAAAGCTTATTTCGTTAACAAGCTTCTTTTATTAATTTCCAGAACAGAATAGAAATATTATGAAGAATTAAAAAACTCTGGGATGTTGGGGTATATATATACGTCTGTCCTGAAGAAGGTTGGGAAGTGCCTTTCAGAAGGGCAATAAACCCTTATATATTTATGGGGATTCTACATTGATGTTCTTATCTTGTGGAAGTCCCACATAATCCCTCAAAGGCTCAAAGGATTGGGTCCTCATCATCTAACTTAACTGCTTTATGGGACAAGAAGTCATACTCTCTCTCTCTCTCTCTCTCTCTCTCTTTTAGAAGGACAGTTCACACTTGCCAGAGCCAATGTGTATGCGCTTCGAGGGCTTTGAGATAAAGCAACAGACATGGCAACCTGGCCTTTCAATATCATCTATCTAAAACAAGAAAATGAAAAAGAAAAGAAAAACTCTACTCTGCCTTTTGAAGATAGTTCTATTTGCATGCCTTACAGTTTAGGACCACCCCATATATGGACCTTTATTTCTTTTCGTTCTTCATATATACAGGCTAGAATGGGCGTGGGGTAATAATTCCACTAGGCTTCTAATTGCCTTTTTTTGTTTGGTTCACGAAATATTGAATAGTCTTACAAAAATGATGGTTTGGATTGATGGTTGATCTAACTAATTCGTATAAAAAAATGGCTAATTAATCATATTGATATTAGTAATGGCACATAAATTTGATATTCTTTAACTATATATGCTATTCTTAAATAATAATATAGAGTTATATAGGGAAATTTTCAAGTAAATTGTCCTTACTTTAAGAAAAGTAAAAACATCCTTTTTAGATTTAATATAAATCAATAATCAGAACCATATATATTTTAGAATATCATTCAAAATTTATTATTAAAAAAAATTAGCTAGATCGAAAACTATTTAGCCAATTTATTATAGCAAAATCATTTCAATTTTATCTGACGGATTGTATTGTTTGCACAATTTAAATAACCAAACAATCACCAATAATTGACTGATTTTTTGCATAGATAATCCTTGAGAAGAAATAAAAACAATGAACGGTTCCGATAATCGACTTGCATTGCAAGGTGTTATACACAATGAATATATTTTTACATTTTTTAAAATAAAGACATCCTTACTTGAGTGAGTTTGTATTATGTATATACCAATGTATCGCTTCTGCTATAAATACAATGATGAAAATGATTATAAGTTTGACTCCTGAATTTCTGTTCTTAATTTCTTACCCCACCAACTTGCAACCTTTGCCACATACATGCCTCAATCCAAAATACGTATCACTTTTAACAAGAAAAACACAAAAAATTAATTTCATTGTGCCCATGCCCTAATCGATCTGTTACTAACTTACTGTGTTACACCAATTTTAGAAATTATATGGGCTGAATATATAAAATCAAGCAGGGAATGGTGCTTGGGTCTCTGCTTCTACTTGTAAGTGTAGAATTAATACTCTCTTCTAGAGTTCTAGTTCTTGATCTCATCCACGACTATATTTTTTGTTTATCAATAACTATGGTTCATGAAATTTAAACTTATGATCTCCGCTCTATAAAAAAGAGATTAAATTTCATCCACTAAATCAAATAGTTAGTAATTAACAGTAAGAAATTCAAACTAGTTCAGCTACCATGCAATTTTTTCTCTTCAATTTTTCTAGCCAAACTTTAGCCCATTCTAACCCACCCAGCATACCCCATCCCACTTTAGCCCATCCCATATTAAAAACCTGGATTTGTCCCTGGTTATTGATGATTATAGTAATTAAAAATTAATATACCCGCTTCTTGGGTTTTAAAATATGAAGTACCATAATACAAGCATAAATATTGAGCCATTAGGTAATCAAAGAAAAGAAAAAATATTGAGCCATTACACTTAATCCAAGTACAGAGGGTAATTGAGGTCAAATGTTAGTATTTTGCTTATCAAAATATGATTTCCTCCAATAATATATATAACAAAAAAGCACAAAGTATACATATTGAACCTGAGTGTGAAAAGTGGAAACATACATGCAGTTATCCCATTTATTATCATGATTTTGTTTTGGGAAGAGATTTTTTTTTTCTTTAATTCTAAAAAGGGATTCGAACTTGAATCATCTTCAACATTGTGAAGAAAAATAAGATTATACCACAAAATAACACTGCTTCTAGGGTACGTACCAGTTGGAAGGGCTATTGCCATCATTGTTTTATAGTTGCTTTTCCATAAACATTAATGGAATATCTCTCGAGCTAATACTTTTCCTGAGGATCACCAATAAACTTATTCAAAAATTAATATGCTTCATTAATTTTAACATATCCTGTTTGTTTTCGATAAATGCAACCTACTACTTATACTTTCTACAATTTAGGTTCAAAATGAGGTCATTTTAGAGTCTATGATATAGTGTTTTCGATTTTACGCAAGCTTGCCACTATTTGGCTTGAAAAAAGATGGAATTAATGAAAATAAATTTCAAGCAAAATGAAAATCTAACTTTTAAACAAATGATTGTGCGAAGAAAAATGAACGGAAAACCTAGTTAGGTTCTTTTATTGCCTAAATTGATTAGGATTTTGAAAATGAACAACCAAAATAAAAATAAAGTAGCAATATGAATTTAAAAGAGAGCTTCACATATAGAAAATAACATTAAAATAAATTTAAAGAACTAGAGGAGCTCTTAAAAAACCCAAAATACAAGGAAATTATATGAACATAAGGAAATACAATTAAAAAGGGACTTGAAAGGCTATGTAAATTAATGAAAATAAAGAGTTTTTGGGGGGTGTGTTTGTTGGAGATCAAGGTTGTTGTTCTAAAAATTTCCTTGTAACTCCTTTTTAAAGTCAGCCATTTATTTTGTCCCTAAATTTTGTAGTCGCATGTGTGTGACTTAGAATGATTTGCTTTTAGAAGTAGATAGACAACTGTAGATGAGTTGTTTTAGTGGTGGACAACTGTTAATGAGTTGAGAATGAGATAAAGATGAGCTGTGAATAGCTGAGTCACTTTTTAATAGTTTGCAAGATGCTCGGTTAAGAGACATCAATGCATGCCCAGCCGAGAGACCTTGGCTGAGCAAACTTCCTACTAGGTTGAGAACTTCATCACCCATTCCCTTTTTTTTTTTTTTTGTCTTTTTCTTCAACTAAAATCTCTTTTCAATAGACAAAAAATGATGATAATGATGTTCGTCCAACTAAAATCTCTTTTCAATAGAGAGAAGCCAAAAAATCAGCGTAGCATTATATATGTTCCCTATAGCCATGCTTAACAAGACATCCTCACAGCAATGCTAGACACTAACCTCACAGCAATAAGATCTTCCAATATATTTTAACCATGCCTTCTACAATATTACATTTCTTGAATATATATCATGATCCCTTAATTTTGGGAGGGGTCCCAACAACCACATTATTTATTGTGAAATTTGTGGGGAGGATACAATTGCATAAGATATATGGTAATTATTCCAAACTCCATTATCTTACTCTTTATTTGTTCTCATTTCTTAATCTGATTATTCTTACCATAATTGGTATCATTATTTTGACGGGGACATATAAACCAAATTGCAATCATAATCTCTGCTGCGGTTAACATGATCATTGTTTATTTCATTTTATTTTTTTTGGCCAATTTATTTTTACATCCTAACTTAGCAATCAACACTCCTAAAAAGACCCACAGCCCCACAACCATATTTTCTTTCTTCTTTTTTCTTCTTTCTTAAAAAAAAGACATTAACATTGTAATAATTAGGCATTAACACCTTGAGCAACTTGTGCATGTGTTTCTGTGCCCCAAAGTTGACCTATATGAAGTCAACAGTCAAATTCCAAATCAAATAATGCTATTTTAATTTTTATGTAGACGATGATAATTAAATTGGTGGGTGGGGTTGATATATATAGAGATATTAAATAATTAAATTTTGAAACAAAAGCTAACAAATTTTGTTTGACCGGATCTGGAGACATTATTTGAGTACTTGTAGGCCCTTGGAGGAAGATACATATATAGCTGCAAATACATTTTATAAGGTTTCAATCAATTCTTGCAAAATCGTACCATAATTTAATTAATGACTACTCTTTTCTTGTTAAATACTAGCTATTATTGTATATGTGGGTGGTGGTAAATTGGTAATTAACAGTCTACCTTAATTAATTCTTATATGAATACATAATTAACATCATTCGTGATCACTATCTTGGGACATTGTTTTTGGGTTTAATAACATTAGAGGGGAACCAACATTTATTAATATATTGAACAAATAATCTTGTAATTAATTGATGTATTATTATAGAGAATGCAATCTATCTTCTCGATTGACCTTATTTTCTATTATTCTCATTTTATAATATAAATTCATAATCGGTATTTTTTAGATCTAACTATGAAGATTATCTCTGCCAAAAAACATTCAAATTGGAAATAGTTTCTCGAAGTCTTCTTTAAATACCAGATTGAAGGCCTTCAAAGTAAAATGTGTTTGTAGTTTAATATATATATTAGCATATATAGCTAGCTTAGCCAAGCTCTTTTTTTTTTTTAAAACAAGTCCTAATTATAAGCTACAAGAGGACAATTAACCATGAGAATGATCAGGTGGGAATTAATGGATACAATTTAAGAATACATGAACACCGATGATCAAGAGCCAAGTGGAGGCAGGATGAGTTCATGTACGTGTTGGGTGATCGATCAGGCAGTGGCGTTTTACTTCTGGAACCAGAAAAAAACTAGCGCATGTTTTAAGCACGTGCTAATATTTAAAAGTCTTCCTAATCATTCTTTTGAGACAGTGACAGATGATTAGTATTTAACTCTATGAATCTTTGTCTGCCACGTGTTCATGCGTATGTTTCTCTCTCTCCCACACATACACATTTTCACTCGAGAAAATACTAACGTGTAGACACTCTATGTTATACAGATCAACATGCATGCACTTTATGTAAGATGTTTTAATTTGGACCCATAAACTAAAATTAATGTTTCAAAGGGTACATGATACATCATGGACTAGCTAGTAGGGTACAATTTTTTGTCGTTGGATGTGGTGTTTGTTAACGTTCCTGGCCTGTTTGCATCAAAGAAGGTCTCCTATACATCTCATGCTTAAAATTTTCACCATGAGTTGAGAAACAAGTTTATACGAGTCATATTTATATTGAACTCAGATTAATATGCTAGACACTTAATGAGATAAAACAAAATTATATTTTTAAATGTATATATGTACATATTTATGGTGTATGAAGCACTAATGGCCCGATTTGCCGGAAGATGTAATCCATTGAATGAAAACTGGTAGACAGTCGTCTTTGTTGATGTGTAGGTACGTACGTAGCAGTGAGTTCTTTTTAATTTATGAGGTGGGGAAAATAATTAATGAAATTGATTTGGTCCAAAATGTACCTATGGCCTACCTGTACTTCATATTGCCCAACCTTTACTCAATACTTTTAGGTGCACACGTACGGAGACTTGGGAAATACTTGGTCCATACTACTTCGCTACCTAGCTAGCTAGTTTCCCACAACATATATAGATAACACAACTTGGATTGGCGACTTACATAATTAAAAAAGGCAGACAATTAGAGTAAATTAATCTCTAAAACATTTTTTAATTCAAGGGTGAATTAATTAGTTAAGTACAATCCCATTTGAGAAGCTACAACTACCAACTAGCTATATATTATATTCCACAATGTAAGTTCAAGTTTGAATCCTCCTTTCAAATTAATGAAAAATAGTAATTGGAGAAGGTATAATAACTCAATGTGGCCAATGCTTCAACTGATATTATATAGGGTAATTTACTAATTTTTCTAATTTGGTTGTTGTGTCAAAACCCAGATTTTCAATTTGCGGATGAATATCTATTATCTGTTTGTTTTCAAGAAAAATTTCACTGGGAGATTGAAAGACCATCTTATGAGGTTTCTAAAGCTAATTTCAATTTTCATGTTTATTTGCTTGAGAAATTGAGGTTCACAAACTTTTAAGGTTTGAACTTGCAATTTATGATTTTCTTTGAATTAATTGTTTGAAAATCACATTCGAAGCTGCATACATGATTTTTGATCATTGTTGAGTAAACGCGCGAGTGTAAACAAGTAATTAGTTACGATTTGAGAAATTTGACAATGTTCTAAGATTTCAAATGACATAAAACAAAAGTTTTATGTTGGGTGTAGAATGTCTTGAGATTGCAAATGACATAAAAAATAAAGATCAAATGGGCAAAATTTAAACCACAAGAACCAAATATAATTTCGGGTCAAAACACAGAGACTAAATATGTAATTTACCCTATTAAATATTCTAGATTATCGATTGAATATCTCTTGGTCTTGCATTATTATATAGTGTGAGCGTCTTGATTATAGGAGGATTTGTGTTCGAAACCTCCAATCCTCAGTACTGTCCATTTCATTATTAGTTTGCAAGTGTAAGATGAGGTTCCTCGTTCTTTCCAGCTCTTATGCAAGTTAGTACCTCATGTGCGCTCTAACTTTTATTTGATGGGTTGAATGCTCAAGTTTTTGGCATAGGGTTTAGTTTAATTATTTTATTGGTTTTTGTATATATCAAAAATATTAACAATGAATACTCATTGTTGCATACGATCGATTTATTGTGAGACCCATATGATCATAGCTGATAATCGCTCACGCACACAGAAACTAGATTCAAAAGAAAGCTCTATCAATCTATCATATGTATAATGGCTATAGTTCTGAATCTGCTAGTTTAACGACTGGAACTCGATTTTAACTTAAAAAAATATTAGTGATACCAATGGGGGATAGCATGTAGGATAAGCTTCTCATGGGCATGAGAGTGAGAGGATGAAAACTTTTGCCAAATTTAATAGGACCTTTTTGAAGTGTTGCCCATCCTTGGTTAAACGTGGGGAACCGAAACAATAATGAGTCTATATCAGCAATGATCAAATCAATACCCCACCATTTGTTGTCTTTCAGCTCCTCATTTGCAAGCTTGCTCTCATTAATTAACTTTTGCTAATCTCAACTTCATGTTCATAAATGTACTTTAATTAATTTAATTTAAAAAGGTTTCTTTCACATTTTTTTGGGTACGGCAACTTGGAAGTTGGTACCACTCTACCAATGTTAATTAAGTATTAGCACTTTTTCACAAAAACCAAACATTTATTATGAAATTATTTCTTCTGGTCTTATGATCAACTTTAACAATGGTATATAAAATTATGTTAATAATTTCAACTTGTAAGAGCAATATATATATATGAACTTGTATATGGTACATGAATATGAATGAATATAAAAATGTGAAGGAAATTAGAATTTCTAACCCAAATTAATTGGCAAGAAGGAGAAGCCTAAGTCCAATATAAGCACTAATATATATAAAAGGCTATAATTTTCTATTATGTGAACAACTCATATCGGGTGATGTGGAACATATGTTGCCATTCGGCCTAATACATGTGGGTGAATATCCTCTAATAATCAACATGAAGAAAATTAAAGCCTTCAACCTAAAACAATTTGGCAATAGAAAGAGAGGCTCAATAGCACTTATACAAGGCTATAATTTTCCAATGTGAAACAATACACTCTCACATAATTTTCCCATGTGAGTTCGTTTATATATAATAAAAATTTGTAAATCATACAAATGGATATAAATGATAATTCAGAAATTCAAATCATACTGTTAGAAAGTAAATCCGTGAGATTAATTAAATTGTTCGAAACCCATATACGATAGAAACTTTGTAAGATTAATTTGTTGAACATTCAAACAATAAAAGTACATAATCATAAAATTTAAAAAAAAAAACAAAAACAAAATTGAGGATTAAGAAGTTATCTAAAGTGAAAATTTTTCATGAATTACGAATGAAGTATTGGTGGTTTCGATTATTGCAATTGATATCCTCCAATAACCAACAATTAAGTACAGCACTGTGTTTATGATTGAGCTTGTGAATCATATATATAATTAGTGCATGCAATGCAACAATAGCTTGTCTTATAGTTATTGGTGTTTGGTGTCATAACTCATGTATTAGCTTATCATCATCAGTTTATCTTCTTCAATTTATCATGATCGATAAATATCGATATGTCGATCCATCAACAAGAGTAATGAACTCATTTGAATTGGTCCATTTGGATTTCATTCGTCACCAAACACAACTGCCACGTAAGAACAGTGGGGGTGGGGTCCTACAAGATGACAATGGGATCACGTCTGAGACTTTGGCTTCACTTCTTTACTTGCATGTAATTACAATTTGCAACGCAACCTATATAATGCTTAAATCAAATTATATTTGTCATATTGTCAAATACCCTTTACCCTTAAGGCCCTAACCTAACCCAAAGGCGAAGGACCGGCCCGATATACAGGAAAAAGTGATGCTGATGGTGGGGTTGCCTTCGGCTAGCTTAATCGAAATTATACCAATTTTTTCTCTAATAATTACCATATATTAATTGATAGAAGTTCATTGCTAATAATTTTAAGAAGAATACAATAAATTCATTACTATTACTTAATAAAAATTCATGACTATTAATTATCATATATATTATGTCAGCAACTTGTCAATTTGAAAAAAGATCATTATCTCTTAAAAACTAAAGGTGGTACCAAATGTTTGTGGACATTGGTGTGTAATGTGTATAATGTATTAAGCTTGTAAATCATGCTTAAACGGGGTCAGCACACGTGTCAGCAGGCAACGCATAAGCTTCTCTTGCAAAAAGGTACTAAGTGGGCCCCTGGTAGGCCCGTAACGGGATAACGGGGGTGGGTCCCGCAAGCATAAACCCGCCTGCAATACAAATCGTGAGCCTAATGATCGTGGGCTAGCCCACGCCGGACCATCAGCCGCCACGTAATGCGTACCGAACATCATTCCGGTCGTTGGGCCCCACAGTCCACCACCACAGGCACAGAAACACACACAGCGAACACAGGCTGACTCACGCTGTCTCGCTGTCACCTTGCTCGTTGCGTCTCAGCTCGGCGGCGTAAGCCGAGCAGATTCAAGCTATTAACTTAAACTTTGTATTTTCTGAATTTTTTATTTCGTGTATTTGGAGAGGTTTCGCTATCGTATTGCCTCGGGTCGGTTTGTGGGGCCGGTTCATGAAAGCTGAGAGAACTGAATAAAATACAATAATTGAGAATTGCGGACCAACCAACCAGAGCTCGCGTGCAGTTGCTGGTGAGGAGAGGATAATATATATTAATATTAAGCACATTAACTAATTTTCGAACCTTAAAAAGTTTGTTTCCAGAACTGTTGCATTAATTTATTTGCACTTTTTTAATTAAATTTGTTTTGTTTCATTATTATTATTATTTTATTTATTTGTAAGTTTGTAACGGGT
This sequence comes from Purshia tridentata, assembly GCA_003254885.1. Classification (NCBI taxonomy): domain Eukaryota; kingdom Viridiplantae; phylum Streptophyta; class Magnoliopsida; order Rosales; family Rosaceae; genus Purshia; species Purshia tridentata. The sequence continues at coordinate 13,578 of QANT01007940.1, read as the reverse complement.
TCGAGCTTGTTTATTTTAGGACTTATAGAGCGCAACTTTCTAGGGAGTTGGAGATGGTTCCTCTAAGAGAGGTATTAAATATTGTGTTTTTTTGGCCACTAAGGTATTAAATATTGTTGGTGTATATAGATATATACTGAGAGTTTAAGATAAAAAGGTATCAAACATGATGTAATTTTATAATTTAAATGCATATTATTTACTAATCTCATTTTATACTTATCAATTAAAACTATATCGTTTTAAAATATATGCTTATAATCAAAGTTGTTCATTTTTTAGACAACTCATTAAAGATCATATATGCAAAGGACAACCAAATTGGTTGTAACTATTATTTAATAAACATATATAGTAAGTCTAATTCACCAAAACTATATATTTATTTTATAACAGATATATATATATAATGAAACGATGTTTGATTTGATTTTTTTTTGCAGAGATCATTTTTATATAGTGATCTACAAATGAACGATTCTAATTATAAGCTTACACTGTAAAAGGACATAGTTTTAATTATTTAGTACGATACAAGATATTAGTAGAGTATCCGAATTCAATGACATGCAGTTTAAATGGACCGGTATAAACTCAAAAGAAGTTCATAAGAGAGATATTAGAAGAATATCTTTAGTATTTAAAATGACCACTAAATTGATGAATTCAACAACAATAATATTAGGGGTATCAAAAGTTTTCCAAATTTTAGTCACTAAATGAATATATTTGCAACTAATAATATCACAATATTTTAATTGCTAAAATAAATGAGACTAAGTTGGTTGAATATGAACAAATGAAATATTGTTTAGGTTTATGTAGCACTACTCGGGTTCGAACCCTCTCCTCTTTCTTATAATAAAAATATATATATATTATCACCATGAGATGTATTTGTATGAAGCAATTTTTCGATGCTATTATAACACCGCCACATGGTATATGACTAATCTACCCACGTTAAAATACTTTTATATTTAGTAATATTAAACCTAGAAGTATAAATATGCCGTCCACGTACATACTCTTGTAGATATGCTATAGTACTTTTTCAATATGTTTTCTTTTTCTTGTTCGTTTTATTATCAGGGGACTAGGGGATTAAAACTTGGGATATATCTAATATGGTGAAGGGAAATACCACTTGACTAATATATAGCTAATTGGTTAGTTTAGTGAGTTATTTGAAATAGTAAATCATTTTGAACCCACTAACACAAGTTTAATTCAATTAGAGAGAACTCAATTACATTTGCAGGAAGAGCCTCAAACCCCACCAAAATTTATACACACTAAGTGGGTGCGTATAATTTGTTGGATTTAGATTCTCTGCTAATCTGATCTTATGTGCTAATCTCATAGTAATTAATTAAAATTGCATTATTTTACAATGTAGGCTTATGATCGAAACTATTAATTTTTTAGATCACATTTTAAAGATTATTTTGTAAAATATTAACTAAATCAGAAATTATTTGGTCATATAACTGTTACAAAAATAAACGATTTCGATCATAAGCCTACTTTGTCAAAAGAGTTTAATTTGTTAATATGAGATTAGCACACAAGGGATTAGCATAGAAACCAAATCCCTATTCTTCTATCTTATAAAAATTCTCTTATAGATGCATGCTAATTAACCACGCAATCATTTAGTATCACAACAACATTATATGCATGTTCTCGTTGTATGTAAGAATTTATAGAACAACAAATATATGAAGTATAGTTTTTAATTATCTCGTAGAAGTTAGGAAAAGTTTAATTAATTAATATAATTATAAATACGTATTTATCATCTAGAAGGACTAGCAAGTATAATCTCATAAAATTAATAGTGATGAGAGAGAGAGAGAGAAAGAGAACTAGCAAGCTAGATAGGGCAGGTGTAACTTTTTGGCGGGAGAATAACCTCAGGCAGAGAGGTAGAGGGGTCACCACGAAAAATATCTTAGAGTGATTATATATCATAATCACCATCATCATACATTAATAGTCAATTAATTTCCTTAACACACTACTTGGTTAATTCCTTTGTCCTTTAATATTAAGACTACCCCGTCTCATCCTCGCCGTCCGATCTTCTTGTTTCACTCTCACACAGAGACAAGCAGCCTCAAAGAAGCTGCTGAGGGTCTCCATCAGTTGCTGGTGGTGGCTCTCTCTCTCTCTGTGATTGGATCATTCACTTTCTGGAGCCATTTGAGCGCCCCCCTTTTTTTCTCGCTTGCAAAGCTTTTGCAGCAATCAAGCCCACTTAAAAGATAAGGAGAGAGAATTAAATGTAGCTAATGTATATATGAGAAAATGAGAGGGATATATTTATTAATTGGGGCATGTGTGTCTTGTTTTGTTTGCTAATTAAATCGCTTCTTATTTAACTCTACCTCTTGTCTGTTTTCCCATTCCGGCCTAAACCTTTCTTTTTCCCTTTCCTCTCTTCACTTTCCTTTCCTCGGGATCTGATCGACTCGACTCGTACAACTCTACTTTGTGTTGGAAGAGATCGATCAGTTCAATTCCCGAGGATTAATTGCTTTCCCTTTCCCTCTTCTGTGCTTTCTTTCTTTCTTCCTTGCTTTCTGTGTGCTTCTTTTTTGTCTGCTTCAGTGGGAGTCTCAGCAAACAAAAAGTTGAAAAGAGTGACAGAAACCTCAGCTTGTTATTGCATGTCATCTCTCAGCTCATTGGTCGATACGAGGTTTACTTCAACCAGATCTGTCCACCAGTTTTAGCTTCCATAGGCTCTACCGTACAAGATTATTACCAAGGTTGTCATCACCTCCTTCCCATCCTTTACCTCTTTCTTCGATCTTCTTCTTATCTTCTTCTTCATCATCATCATCTACGCTTTTTTTTTTTTTTTCCCTATTTTGGGTTTGCTTTCTTCTCTCTTTTCTATTTGTGTGGCCTTATTGCGTGCATTTATTGGATGCTTATTTTGGTTTGTTAAGCTAAGAAGCAAATGAAATTTATAATTAGCTAGGTTAATTTAGTCAAATAATAGGCCAGCTTCAGATCATATGCTACACAATTCCAGATATATATGGTATGTACTTCGACTATATTCATTTGTTGGGTTTTTACTCTCTTTTTTTTCTTGTTATGGAATGAGTCGATCGATCTGGCCGGCTAGCCGGTTCAGTTTTCATGTTGTGTGCCTCATCGATACAAATATATATATATGGGTCGCTAGCTATTAATATTTGACAATTATATCCCATCTGCAAGAGCAGTAGTACTCTTCTTCTTTAATTAATGAGTTAATCTTCATTTTTTTTTAGATGAATAATTAATTATCTTTCATTTTTTTGACATCTTATTTATTTTTTTGGTTAAATTTTTTCTTAAAATCTTTCAATTTTGGGTTTAGATCAAAATATCTTCTTGATCAACTTGATGGAGTTTAATGAAGATCACAACTAGCACCATGTACTTTTCATATATGCCACATGAATCCATACTCTCTAGAACATGCCATATTGGCCACAAGGAAAACAAAATCATTAAGAGGAGTCCTACATGCACAATCATTCTGTTTGGTTAAATAGTAATTTGCATTGGATTTTAATGGTTCTTGATTTTAAGTAAATTAGCTACATATCGTAAATATATTTTATAAATGAGTTCAATACGTATCTTTGAATTCTAAAGGAGACATTTTGTGTGTCATTAATACACATTTTGTTTGTTTGTTTGTTTGTTATTATTTTTTTTTTCTCTTTCTTGGGTTTCAATGTTCGTTGAATGAGCTCAACGATTGAAAAAAAACGCACACGTATATATGCTTTTACCAATCTTCATCTATATTTTGTGGGTCGATGGTGAAAAGGAAGATAATATAGTTTCCGGATTCTTTTATCACAAAAATCTAGTATTCATTATCATGAAATTAAATATATATACAGCCATACTTAAAATATAATTGATTGATTTTGGTTTTTTTTTTTTTGTGAGATTGATCGATTGCTAAGTTTCTTATGTATGAAGTTTTAAATTTTTTAGTTCACAGAAACCATTTCATATTTTCTAGTTCATGGATGTGCACTTTCTTCTAAGAAAACAAATGAATATTACAAAAGTACATATTTTACAGTGCAAGTGCTATACGTAGGTACATATTCTAAGACGTAGGGTACTCTAAGTTTAGAATTTAAAGATTTTTTTTGGGTAAGAAATTAAAGATGTTTTTGGTAAGTAATTTAAAGATGTTTTTGATTTGTGATCATGAACTGTTAAATTAATTTACATGATATATACTGAGTAGATAATGTAGATTCATCAAGATATTATATATAGCAGCCTCCCAAATAATCGATCCTACGCTTTTATGGCCAGTTATTAAGTAATATCAAGTTCTTCTCCATGTAATATATATTGTCTAATTTGTAACTGAAAAGATTCTTGTTCTCAAAAACCATTGTTAGACTTTTTTCTTCTTTCTTGTTTTGTTATGCCCTTTCATTTTTTGAGAGAATGATTTGTTATGCCTTTAATTAATTAGATGAGCATATGCATAAGCTATATATGTTATATTTCGAGAAATAAAAGATATATATATATATATAGAACCATAGAGTACTATTAATTATACCTTGTCTTATTTACGCATGGTGATTTAGTATATGTCGGCTGCTTTAACTTTAATGAGTTATTGTCGTTGGTGATTTAGTTTCATATAATCTCAATATTATTGCATTGTCTCGTGGGTTGTTTGTGATGCAACCTACATCTTCAGACAGTTTTGGGAAAGTTTTGTTTCCTTAATATATAATTATTATATGTTAATTATTATGATCTAGAATAGGAATCTGGAAAGAATCTAAAAATAATTTTAGGATCTTAATTGATCAAGTCATGCACTTTTCAATTTTGGTAATTTTCTGATTTGATTGGATTTTCCGATTTTAATTATAATATATTCTTAGTGCTAGGGTTCTTTTACCAGCCTACAAGTACGAGCTATTGTAGCCTTTTGGCACAACCTTTCGATTTTATTTATGCTATTGCATGTTCTTGGTATTCTGAAAAACCAACCCTTGGTTCTTGGCATGCATTCTCTATTGTAAGAAAGAAGACTGAACTTGTGATTCTCAACTTCCTATCTTTCATATACTTGTTACATGCTGCATCCCTTTATGGGTTATCATGGGTTAGGAAACATAAATGACGTACATAAGAAAATTTGTAGGATTACTTGGGAAATTGGAAACGTAATATTATATATATGTTTTGTATGTAGATGGATATAGAGAGTAATGTCTTTTTATTATATATATAGTCTGATATGTGATTTTGCTCAAGTATGGTTTATACAATATTTATACATGAATTTATTTCATCAATAGTCCTGATCGACCAGTAATTAATTAATTTTTACAACATAACATGTTAAAGTAGTGAGTGTAGCTAGCATGCATGTCAATTAAATTGTTGGTAATTAAGATCCCTGACCAACAGTTTTTATTGATATGAACTTAATTAGTTATATATATATATTAGAAATATGATGTTTACCCCATTTTATTTATTTACAAGTGTTCATGCATGTTTGAAGTGCAGGTTTCGATTGTTAATCGGGAGAATATGAATACTTTTTCCCATGTACCCCCGGGGTTTAGATTCCATCCCACAGATGAAGAACTTGTTGATTATTATCTTAGAAAGAAGATTGCTTCAAAAAGGATTGACCTTGATGTCATCAAAGATGTTGATCTTTATAAGATTGAGCCATGGGATCTTCAAGGTAGTAATTAATTAAACAAATTAAGTGAACTTAACTAGTTATCTACTGATCATATGCTGACCATTATATATATGATATTCAGAATTGTGCAAGATAGGAAGTGATGATCAGAATGAATGGTACTTTTTTAGCCACAAAGATAAGAAGTACCCAACTGGGACTCGCACAAATAGAGCAACAAAAGCAGGGTTTTGGAAAGCTACAGGAAGAGACAAGGCTATTTACTCAAGGCACAACTTAATTGGCATGAGAAAGACCTTGGTGTTTTACAAAGGTCGTGCTCCTAATGGACAAAAGTCAGATTGGATCATGCATGAGTATCGACTGGAAACCAGTGAAAATGGAGCTCCTCAGGCAAGTGTGTTTTTATTTTGGTTTTATTTGCGATTAAATCATATTCATATTTTCCCCTCCAATTTCATAATCACGAAATAAAACTAATTAATGCGTCTCAAAATTAGTACGATATATTAAGTTAGTTAACTTTTAATCTATGAGCTTCTAACAAATATTCACACCTATTTTTGAGCACTAGTCCATCATTGGTAGGCTAAGTGTATAGCATACATACCTCATGAGATAGCCTCTTAACTTATAATTACAATTTTAAGTTTTATGGGTTAGATAGTTTATATGATGCCATAGCCGCCATATATTGATACTAATATTACTCAAATCCTTAACCGTTTTGATTGATTTTGTGAATTAATATTTTACATTTAGATAGAATGAATATTAATATTGGGCAATATACAACAATTGAGAACGAATCCCTAAATCCTAAGCCTCCAGCAAGTGATCGAATTAATTAGCAAACATAACAAGTAGATTGACGCCCCAAATGTGAATCGACTTTTGAATCAGACTGTATATGTGTGTGCTTGTGTGTGTACTTTATGACCTCTTACCAGTTTTCTAATATATGTATACACTATTCTGTTAGATTACTGATCTACACTATATATTCAAAGAAGTATTTACATGATGAGCAATGGTGCTTATCAGGAAAACATAAAATTAACGTCAAACTGTCTAATTAATCCAGAAATATATTTTTTTGTTGTGAAATTAAACTGAAATATTATTGTTGATTATATATAACTGGGCCATATATGCATGCAGGAAGAAGGATGGGTTGTGTGTAGGGTGTTCAAGAAACGTTTGGCCACAGTCCGCAAAATGGGTGATTATGAGTCACCATGTTGGTATGACCAAGTCTCATTCATGCCAGAAGTCGATTCCTCTCCAAGGCCCAGATCATCAATTGCCCACCCTAACTATACAACATCCTCATCCTCATATCACCACCGCTATTCCTGCAAACAAGAGCTCGATCATTTACAGTACAACATGCCTCCTCATCATCACCATGATTCTTTCCTCCAGCTCCCTCAACTCGAAAGCCCCAAACTCCCATATGGCTATGACCATAGGAACACTGGATGTGTGATGCAGTCTTCATCACTCACACAAGAAGAGCAATTGCATCATCAGTTCAATGATCAGCAAAATCTGAACCCTTCATCATCATCACTTTACAATGAGCAATTAGCTGCTGTGGATCAAGTGACGGATTGGCGAGTGCTTGACAAATTTGTTGCATCACAACTTAGCCATGATGACCAGCAAGATCATGGTTCCAAGGAAGCAAATTACTCCAATGCCGTGTTTGATGAACACATAAGCAATGTGATATTAGGCAATGAGTCCAAAAGGTCAGAAGTTGCATCACAAGACTATGCCTCAACATCCACCTCTAGTTGCCAAATTGATCTGTGGAAATGAAAACATATATGCATATTATATTACATACAGTAATTAGCAGCGATCGATCGAATACATACTAATCATAGGTACAATTTAAGGGAATTGAAGTATTAATCCAGTTGCGCGCTGTACATAGTTAAGTAGCAGAGCGAAGATTTATGTTTAATTACAAATTAAATAACTTAGTCAAGACTACATGCATGCATGCATGGACCTTATGGCCGAGCGAGCAGTACTGGTTGAACTATCTGCGCAGTATTTGTTGAATGTATTTTGCCTTATTTCACATATATATAGCTAATGAATATTCTGTTTGAAAACCCTTTTGTCTACTCGATCAGATATGTTCTTAATGAAGTAGCAGGAGTAACTTAAAAATTCCAATTTTCATTTTTATTTTTTTATTATATTTATATTTATATTTTGTATATATATATATATATGCACCTGCCAATATTATGTATATATATATATATATATATGTATATGTGTGTGTGTGTGTTTGTGTTTGTGTGCTAAAAGTGTGCCACATTTCAGTAAGTTAAGAAAATATATGGTTGGGTGCAATGTTACTTGTTTCAAACGAAATGACTAGCAAGCACTTCTTCTCCAAAAATTTTTGAAAATTACAAATATATTTTCGTTTAAGTCGAAAGAATGATGCTCATACAGTCATATCTGACCGCCCTTTTACTTCTAATTGAGGATTGATTAAATATTTTAATTGAAAGGATACGTACGCGTTCAAATTAATTATATATATATAGTGACTTAATTAATTGTGGCATATTAATTGGTAAATGTTTTTCTTATCATATTTGAATATATAATTAAGATAATTGAGAGTTGTCATGCATATATATAGTTTACACAATCGAAGGAGGAATTAATTGTTGGCTCAATGGAAGGTGGCAAACTTTTATATTTGGTAGCTCTCAACTCATTTTTATTGATGGATTTTGTGTTAAATGTTCTAATTAATTTAATATAATATCAAACACGATAATTCACATGTCAATTAAGTTCAACGGCCACATATGCAACACATGACATGCTCCATGTCATCTAATATAATTTGTCTATGAGTTTACTTTAATCACGCCACATCAGAAATGGTCATAGGCTACTTGCAAAAGAAAAGGTTGCCCTCGCGGGGTAATAGTACGTATAGCTGCTGTCTAGTCAGCAGCAGAAGTCAGTAGATATACTTCAGTTGGAACATGTATGGTACTGATCTGGAATTAATTATGGTAGTTAAAGTCTGTTGGTTAGACCTTGTTTAATTAGTCTGTCGAAACAGTTGTAGCAATTAACTATAGATTAGTGTTTAGTTAAGTACTATGGCTATTTAAAGGGAGTACTGAGGCTGAAGGTATTGAAGTTTAGTCTATATATGTTGTTTGGAGTAGAAAATTAATAGAGCAATTCTTTCTGAAGTTCGTGACTTAATTTTTTTTTTTTTGGTGAAAAAAGTTCTCGACTTCTTTTTGGTTGTATATATATACACATTTGAAGTACAATTTACAATATAAATGAATTAGATGGTGGCATTAATTAATTGATGCTAATCAAGATTCAAGACAAAGGATATATATAAATTAATTCGTAATGGTCAGATATGGGCCTAGCTGCTTATATGGTCAGACAACTACATAGGAATACAAAGCCTGTCCGATATGGATTTACGTACTGGATCATGCAGTAATTAATTATGATATATAGAACAAGATCGAATAGCTAGCTAGGTACGTAATTAATTTCTATGGATCGATAAAAAAAACCAGGATATATGCATATATAATACAGTAATTAATTTCTAAGGTTTTAGAATTTGCATGTCGACCAACAAAGAGACTTATTTATTTTTACAATTCACAATCGACTTACGTACGTACCTGTGCAAGAAGATATATGATCACTCGAGCTAGCAGAAGCTTTTCTTCGACAAATGCGGTCTGCGGTTCCCTTAGTATTGGAAATAGTACAGGGGAATTGAAGCAGAAATGAAAGAATTTTGGGCGCAACGGCTCTCAAATTTAAACCTTCCAAGAACACATGACATGAATGATGCGGTAGAAGATGTAAAGGCCTTCACAAATATATATGCATGGAATTAGCTATGCTTTAGATATTAATCAATCACCCTTCACCGACTTCAGCTTCCTCGGACAGCAGGTTGGCTAGCTAGCATCCCAAAAGTTTTGCAGATTTAGATTTGATGGACCCGCGTGAAGGAAGTTCATTTAAAATTTACCAGCTTATGGGTTTAAAGGCTTATAAATTTATATAACAGAACAAAGTTTGAGATAGAGTACTGTAATGATGAGTAATGGCACACATATATAGATATATAGGAAGAAGAAGGAAGGTAAATATATGTTTGGTTGTTATAGAATATTGACCTTAATTATAAGAGGAGAGCATCTTCAATTCTTACTTGAGTTGAAGTCAAGCATGGAATTCCCTTTTAAGCAAGGAGAATTTTTGAAGGGACAACATCATTGGGCGTGTTATTCATGGTCTCTCTCTCTCTCTCTCTCTCTCTCTCTCTCTCACACACACACAGAGAAGGCTTGGGAAATGGACTCTTCATTGAAGAAAAAAGAAAAGGTAAGCATATATATATATATATGGGAAGTGAGTGCTTCTTTATTCTGACCAAGCTATCTAGGTTGACGTGCTAGCTGTGTTGCACTTCCTCATTAGGGTTTTGGTTGCAATCTTCTCATTCTTAGCTTTTTTCTTGCGTCAGTTGCGATAAAAGACACAAAGAATGTCATTCATTCGATCATTTTCTCTCAGTTGCTGTCATATATATGATCAGATGACAGAGAATTAATCTAGAACATTTTTTTTGTTACATTAAGGAAGTGGAACTTTAGACTTAACTAGTTTAATGCTAATTCTTATCCCACTCGCCTTCGATACTTGGGCTAACCTCAATCCAGAACAATTTGATAATGCAAACAGTGTGTGGCTATATATATATATATATATAATTAGAGTTTATATATAATGCTGTTTGTAGACTAAGAATAAGTAAGATAAGCATCACTCGATCACAATATTATGTACAACTGTGAAACAACAGCGCATGTGAAGCAGCATCATTCATGTGTTTCCTTAGTTAATTTCTTATATAAATCACAAAGCTAGCTCCACAGTTCCCGGAGTCCGAACTTAATTAATTGCCTGATCGATCTAGAACTACTCATTTGTACTTTTTTTTTGTAGTCCTGACATTTTTGTATTATGTAGATGAGAGGGTACATGCATGGTTAATTTGACTTTAGACTTGGACGTTAAAATATAAAACATTTATATTAGTGCACGCAAATGGGTACAGTGCACGCAAATACGTACACTAAATGAATTAAGTATTTAATAGTAAAATATATTACAATAAACTTTAACAATAAAAATTTGACAAATACTTAAGTTTTCAGTTTTAAAGACCTGCTTGTCATAAGTTTTGATGTGACCCAATTAATAGAATAAAGACATATCTTGTTTTTAATTTTTTCTAAATATATGTATAGCCAAACACTGCTAATAGCCTTATTAACTATGTAACCAAACACTCCAACATTCCCCCACCCCTATACTTGATGGGATACTTGAGGCAGTCTATTTATCACTATTCCTTTTGGTGAAGTCATTCTATGTCACTGTTGATTGCATCCATGGGCATGATGGCAGACTTATATTCACATAGATTTGTGAGGTGATGATAGGACATGTACGGTGTACCTGCAGCATTCGCCCTACATTCAAACATATATAGTATAAATGTCTTTCATACAAAGCACCAAAAGAAGTAAAAAGAGAAACTCCAATTTGGGTTTGCATGCCTAGGAATATTTATCTTCCACATATAGACTGCTGCATATTGTACAAATTATACAAATAATTAGAATGCGTGTGCGTATCATAAACTATATATTTATGTACCATATGATAGTATAAATTAATGAATACATACCTCTACTCTACATTATCACCTTAATTATTTACACGTTCTAAAGTATTAATACATTTAGAAAATTAAAAAAGGGTTCAATTGGTTCATGATCGAAATCGATGCATGCTAGTAGATTTTCAGACACACATGAACAAAGAGGATTAGAGTTGAGAGGGCAGGAGGGCAGGAGGGAACATTCTCCGATAGGTATACGTAATGCAGGATAGGACACTAGGTCTATGAAGCAACCAAAAAGGAGACAAATTGATGGCCATGTTTGATGTTTCAGTACTCTTTCTTACACATTCATTTGGGTGCTGCAGAATATTTTGTTGGTTGATGTTTGTCCACTCGAATGAAGAGAAAAGTAAAGGCCAAGCGACTAATTAATTGGATAATTTTTTTAGTAGATCTCGATGACTCGATCGATGGTTTCAAGCTTGACTTGGGAATAGGATGGGCTTCCCGGCCCACCACTTTTTTTGAAGTGTGCTATGTAGCTTTTATGACACTCCACAACTTGCAAATCCTCTCATGATGAGGACTCATATGCGCGCATAGCAAGCTAGCTACTTAATTTTCCTCTCCTCTTTACCATTATTTGGAATAATAATACTTGGCTCCAATCTCTTTCTATAAAAATATATCTTTTCTTGTATTTTTATTCAATGTATAAATTAATTTTTTAAATGAAATGATAAAAATGACATATTTTTCTGAGAAATGAGAGCAGAGGAACTCCTTTTTAGAATTGAAGCCAAGTATTGTTCTATTTGCAAAGCATGAAAGGTACATAATTATAATTCTTGAGATAGTTCCTCCTTCATGACAATGCCGGCACCTTGATCATCTGTTTTTTTTTTTTNATCTGTTTTTTTTTTTTTTTCTCCTTATCCAACTTTTGATCATTTATAGTCATATATTATAAATTTAAGACGATCATCGAAATAGAACACGCATTCATAATACTTTTTAGATGTGTATTTACATTCATGCATTTATAATCTTTGAATTTGTATATAATATATAACTAAGATTAAAAATACGCATAGAGAAATTACAACAGCAAATCCAAATCCCAAAAAATGATGACCCATCTTTGATTCATGTAGTAAAAGATTTCTATAAGAATTAGAAAACTATAATAGAACAATATGAACCGGATGTCAAATAGAACCACTCTATAATTATGCATTCTCAGCAATGAAATGACACGACTTCAAACACTCACATAGTTGATAAAAAGAAATTAAGAACAAAACCCTAAGCGCCCAGTCACGGAATTAATTTCCTAGCCTTTGCATTTTTCAGGGTGAAAGAAATGTAAAATTTCTATTATTGTGTTTAATAATGCTGGAAAAGTAAACAAATATTAATTTTTTATTTCTATTCTCATGTTTGGTAAGTGTAGGAATAGGAAATAAAAATTGTCTAATTTTCCAGTGAGTATAAAAATAACAAGTAATAAATGGTTTGACTAGATTTTTGGAATTTCAAAAAACTAGTAGAGATACATTTGTCTACAAAATATGCAATAAATGTTTTTTCGAAGGGGTGGAAAACAAGAGCATCAGATTCACTAGTTTGGGTCAAGAAATCATTTTATTTTTCTGCACTTACCAAACGTAAGAATAAAATTGATTTCTCGATAATTCTCAAGCCTCTAAAACTTGAACTAAACCAGCTATAAAAGAATAAGTGAAATCATAAAAATTTCCAAGATAATTTAAAAAAAAACTCACTAAGTAGTCAAGTACAAATGGGGTTTCAAATGAAGGAAGGATCTTCTTTCCATTTGGATATTGTATTGCGGTTCTTAGGGGTGGGCGCTGGGCGGGGTGGGTCGGGTGGGAGCTCAACCCGCCACCACCCATATAGTCAATGGGCGGGGCGGTTGCAAGTTAATCGAGGAGCGGGTTGGAGCGGGTCGGTAGCGGGTGAGCCGTTTAGGTATAATAGAAATCAAAAAGGGTGAGGGTGAGTTTATATGCATGTCAACCTCTCAAAATTGAAACAAATCATTTATGTATATACTTAGGATAATGTTAATGACCCCTATTTCACCTATAAAAAAGGACTTATCTTCTCTCTAAAGTATGAA
>QANT01007938.1:0-30012 GCA_003254885.1 Purshia tridentata | reverse complement strand
CTCCTCCACTCGAGTATGGGTGGGTTGTTTTTTTCAATTTTTTTTGCCTTTTTTTGTTTTTCTTTTGGAATTATATTGTGGTATTTTGTGATAATTGATGGTATTATCTGATTTTTGTAGTATTTTTTTGATTTAGTTTGTGATAATTATTGTGGTATTTTGTGATATTTATGGAATTTTTTGTGGTATTTTGTGATTTTTACTATAATTGATAGTATTTTTTGACTTTTTAATGATTTTTTTTTGCAGGATCGTGGAGTGATTTAAGCTAAATTACAGTAAAGAGGGTTATACCTGCATGAGGGTGATCTTAGAGAACTCCTTACTGTCAATCTGTTAGTGAATTCTTTAGTATCACACGCCGCGTACTTATAATCGTTTTTTATTTTAAGTTAGAATAAAATTTCGTTTTTTCGATTACAATTTTTAAGTTTTTAAATTTTTGTTTTGGTTATTTAGAATTTGTGGATTAAATTGACTTTTTCGATTTAAATTGTTTTTTCATTTTATGTGTTTTGCATTTGCAGGATCGTAGATATAAATTTGTTCGGTTTTTGAATTACTCTAGAGGTAATTGTTTATTGTGTTAAAATTGTAAAATAAATTATATTTTCAAAATATAATTTAAACTGTTATTTAAATTAACTTTATTATTTAAATTGTAAAATTAATATTAATTATTCAATTTTTTTAGATTTCCTTATAATTTTGTTCAATTTATTTATTAAATCTAAATATAATAGTTTGATATTTTGGTTTGATTTGTTTTTACGTATATTTATTCTGTGTAGATATACACCTCGGCTCGTTGTATTTTTCTTATATATGTAATCTAAGTAATTCGGTTTTTGTTTTGATGAAACTGTATATGGATGTGTTTACAAACATTCGACTAACTCGATTGTATACACTTCGGCTTCCCTTTCAGTGCCATGTTGTTTGTAGATGTGTTTACAAACAATCGTTATTTATATTTTTTTTCGTTTATGTAAACAATACATTTATTTACAAATTTATTAATATATTTTTTATATAAATTTTTATACAATTTTTTATTTTTATATTTTTTTTGAAAATCATTTAAAAAAATCATCAATATTTTGGACAACGAACATGTTTGTCGCCCCAAATATCTTTGGGAGACGAAACTTCAATTTGTCGCCTAAAGTTAAGGAGATTTTGTTTTAAATATTTGAATTTTGGGCAACGGTTGTAGATTCGTCGCTTAAAGATATTTGGGCGACGAACAATTTTGTCGCTCCATGTTATTTAGAGCGGCGAGCTAAAGAGTTTGTCGCCCAAAATCAGTTTGGCCGACGGAGATGTTTGTCGCCCAAATATCTTTGAGCGACGACCGTGTGTGTCGCTGAAAGCCTAATTTTCCACTTGTCACTATTTTGGGCAACGAGTTACTCATTTTGTCGCCCAAAACCTTGGGCGGAGAGGCTGCCGCGACGAAATTGGACGACGAACTTTTCTGTCGCCCTAATATTTAGGCGATGAACATCGGAATGGGGCGACAAACTTGTTCTGTCGCCCAAAGTGTTTCCTGTTATAGTGCCGAAATACCTGAAATTTTCCAAAATTTTCGAAATGAAATTCAAACCCTAAAATCAAAATCACAATTACACAAAATTGGCACATAAGACCTTAGGCGAATGAAAGCCTACGGTGAGGGAAGGAAAATCCACAAAAAAAAATGGTGATCAGAGCTCCAAGGTGGCCGGAATCGACGAAAGATTCCGACAATGGCAAGGTTTAATTTCGCATTTTCTGACGCTTGTGGTGGCTGGCTAGTGTGGAGGAAGGGAGAGAGAAGATGGCCGGCACTTGGGGGTCCCGTTGGTAGCCTTGGGTTGACCGGAAAAGGTTGGGTTGGTGGCCGGAATTGTTGGTGGCATGACTGTGTGAAGGAGGAAAAGAAAAGGAAAAAAGAAAGAAGAAGACCAAGTCACATGCTGTAGGGAGAGAAGGGAAAGAAAAAAAAAGAAAGGAAAAGAAAAATGGAAGAAAAGGAAAAAAAGGAAAGAAAAGAAAAAAAGAAGGAAAGAAAAAAAGGAGGGAAAAAATAAGAAAGGCAAAAAAAAGAAAAAATTTAGCATTTAGGCAATTGAAAAAAAAAACAGGTTTGGAATTTCATATTAGGTTTTATTTAGTCTTTTAATTTTGAAGTTTCATTTAGTCTTTGGCTTTGGGGTTTCCTTTTTTTTTTTAATTTCTAAACCATATATTTCTATACAAAAAATAATTAAAAATACCCTAAAAGGCTTAAATCTCTAATATCTTATACCTTATCCTAAAAAATATAAAATACAAATAATATACTAATTTCATTTATTAATTATACTAATTTTATTTAACTGTCTATTTGTCTCAAGTGTGCATTATAATCACCTTAACACATAAAACCTATTATAAAATTTGGTTTCTTCAATATTTTTTATCAATATAGTAGATTATATGTTAAATAAACATATAGTAAAGTTTCATTCAAAATTTCCATATTTTAATAGCTATTTCCGTCATTTCTATCAAAACCCTAGCGAAATTAAAATTTTCTCGAAATTTTCGTCGAAATTTTCGTCAAAACTTCCATCGAAAATTTCCACATAACCGAAATTTAACTCCTTGCTCAAAATTTATATTTTCCAGGTTGTATTCAATTTAGATTTTTATACACTTTAAGTGAGACTTTTGTGGAGTTCGTAAAATGTTATGTTATGGCAGCGCCTAGGACAGTGGAATGATTTGGGCTGTTCGTGACCTTCACGCGGTGTGCTAAGGTGTGTGAATCCAGCCTGATGCGCGGGCCAGCCCCATTGGCCACATGCAACTGGACCAGCTCCGTCAACGTGGGTCCCATCAGATTTTGCCACTAAGCAATTTTGGCCCTCAATCAAACCCATGCATCACACTCACCCATGACTCTCAAATAATTTGGCATTCAATTTTCTGGCCCACTAAAAGAGAGCTAAATTCATGCATGACTCTCAAATGGGTTTGGCACTCACCCAATGTAGATGGCCTTAGAGAGCTACGAATACAAGTCCCATATATAAAAAAGGGTTAAATATGTTTTTAGTCCCTGTGTTTTACTCTAAAAACAAATTTGGTCCTCGTGGTTTCAAAATTCCGATTTTAGTCCTTGGGTTTTACTCCAAAAACAAATTTGGTCCTCATGGTTTCAAAATTCCAGCTTTGGTCCTTGGGTTTTTGTCCATTTGTAATTTTGATCCTTGGGTTTTCGTCCATTTGCAATTTTCATCCTTAAATATTTATATATGTTATTTTGACCTTTTTTAAATACAATTTTTTTAAAAAAAGAAATTATTCTTCCTACAAAAGAATTAGTGGGGGTAAATGGGTTGCTAAAAATAAGGAGAGGTGTGATTTTTTATTTCATTTTATTTTTCAATTCTAATTATTCTATTTTATTATTTTACACTCAAAATATTCAGTTGTTTGATTTTAATCTTTTAATTAATAAAAGGCAATGTTGGATTTTTGAATGTATAACCTTCCTCCTCATTCTCTCAATATATATACTAATCTCTTGCCACGCGTGTTGCACCTGTCAATTAACTTTTCTAAATATTTAAATAAAAATTTTAATAATTTATTTGTCTTAAAATAATGGTGGTGTAGAAGTGGGTTGCCAAAATAAGGGTGTAATACTATTTTTTTGTATTTTTTAATTTTAATTATTCTATTTTACATTTTTGTCTTTTACTAATAAATAATACTATGAATACCTATTTTTTAAGTGGGGTATTTTTGAAATTCATAAATTTATCCATTTTACTCTCCTTCTGGCTTTATATATATAGATAAATACATGTAATTTGCAAAATACCACTGAAGGACCAAAATTGTTAATGAATGAAAACCCAAGGATCAAAATTGAAAATTTGAAACCATGAGGACCAAATTTGTTTTTCGTGTAAAACACAAGGACCAAAAATGTAATTAACCCTATAAAAAAATTACAAACAATTTTTGTGCGTCATGGACAAATTCTATAAAGAGTGATTTATAGGCCGGTCCAATTTATTCTCTTCTCTTAGACTAATACTTTAATACTTTTTTGTTTTTGATTAAGGACCAAAACTATTATCCAAATGTTTTTAATATATTTAAAAAATGTGTAATATTATCCTAAAACTAATGATATGTAAATCCTAATATTATCCTAGTATTATCATAATATTATTTTAATTGTATATTACTTTGAAATTATAATATTATATTATATATATCCTAATTAATATTATCATATTATTCTATAATTAATTATGGACCAAATGAACTATTGACTCTGGTTTGTAAATACATTTCAATTGTACTAATCAATCAATCGGCTCTAGTTTGTCGGCTTTTATGTTATGGTTTAGCTCTAGGATTTTGGGCTCCGCCCAAAATCCCAGAGCTAAACCCTAGCATAACGCTTCTATCGAACCCATTCTATACCTTAAGAAGGGATGAAATAAAAAGATGAAATTTACCCTCAAAACTCAGGAAATGAAACAGTTCGAATAAATATATATATATATATATACACCAACTCAAATATTGGTACAATTAAAATGTACCTATATATATATAATTTTTTTTTCTCTTACTTGTTTGATTATTTTTTATGAGTTAATATTTTTTTTATTACATAATATAAACGGATATTATCATTTATTATTTCAAATTAAAAAGTATAAAACTAGATAATCTTGAATGTTTTAAATGTCTGAATAAATATTATCTTTCATAATTTTTAAAATTAATTCATATTGATTATCTTAATTTTAAGAGATAATATGAGTCAAAATTTTAAAAGGTCTATGTTTTGGACCTCAGTCTAAAAAATTGGATTTAGGTATTAATTTAAATTTCTATATGGTTTTAGTCCGAATAACCTTTCAAAATTGGATCTATTTCTAATGATTCCTTCTATAAATTAGAACACAGTACTCTTTCATAAAAAAATAGAAAAACTATAATATAAATCCAAGAAGGTTGTTAGACTTTTNTTTTTTTTTTTTTTTTCATAAAATAATGAGTGGTTCTTTTTCCATCCCCTATCTTATTTTGCCACCTATCTTATTTTTGCACCCACCATTATATTTAAAACAAATATTAAAACATTCTTCACAATTATTCTTATAATACTCTTTGATATACAAATTAAAATACCCACTTAATAAACACTCTTCCCACCCTTTTTAACTATTATCCCACCCTCCTTTTAAAAAAAAAAAAANAACTATTATCCCACCCTCCTTTAAAAAAAAAAAATTCTTTTAAATTTGAGATGAAAGTCATATCAAATTGTTGAAGCACTCCTTCTGGAAAAAAATTTGATATTAATTTTTTGTTACAAAAGATGAAACCCATATTCTTTGGTAGAAAGCTAGAAGCTAGCAAGTGAATTGAAATGAGAATTAAAGTTTAATGACCATATCTGCTGATCAATGATCCATGGTTTTTGCCCCAATTCATCTATATAGTTTGGTTGAAAATTTGATACCATTTAAATCATAGAATTCTTATATATGTGTGTATGTGTATATATATAATTCTTGACAAATACATGGAAGTATAATTCTATTTTGTCATTTAATTGTTTTCAATTATGTCATATTTAATTGGAACGATTTAGAAAGAAAGAATTTTTATATTTTTTTTCAAAGGTGCGTGGGATAATAGTTAAAAGGGGTAGAAAGAATATTTATTGAGTAAGTGTTTCAATTTTTATATTAAAGGGTATTATAGGAATAATGAGGGGCCTGAAGAGTGTTATAATATTTTTTCCAAATATAATAGCGGGTGTAAAAATGAGGAGAAGAATAGAAAGAAACGATTGAGTTAAATCTAAATGATGTGGATGAGAGAGCAACCAATGTGTTTGAAATTAAGGGATAAATTTGGAAATACAAGCAATGAAAATAATATAAAATTAATAAAAAAATTGAAAGAATTGTAAAGAGAGAAAAGTGGAGTGTGAAAATCGCTTCCCTATTTAAAATTTCAATTAAATACACTCTCCTTAATTTGTGTCTTAGTGACATGATAAGACCATGTCATTTAAAATTAACTTTTTTGAAATTTAAGTTCTCTACATCAATTTAAGTTAAATACCTAATTGTAAATCTCAAAAACTTATCATTTTATTTTCTTCCCAAGTCTTTCTTCTCTGATTAATAATGCAAAATCGTAATATCAAATTGATATAATGATGAGTCTCACAATTTTTTAAAAGAAAATAACCACATCGCCACAAAATCACAAACCATGTTCATGTGTTTTCATCTTTTGATGTTGGGGTTATAAGTAGTTTCATTTAGTTTGTGGACTTTTTGGATAGTGTTTTGGTGATAGATTTATTAAAGGAAAATTATAGCAAAAGAACTATAACATATACCATATTCCAAAAATCTTTTATTTTATAAAGTCATTCCATTAACGTAGCAACTGTATTATCTCAAATCTCTTAGGCCTTGATTTGGGACACGACAATATGTCTCATCCTTAAAACTAGACTGATGGGCCTTTAGAATTTTTATGGGCGGAAAATACTTGGGTAAATTAATCTAATCTAATATACCCATTGAATACGCTCATGCATTTTTGACCCCCTTCCTCAAAAGCTTACTTTTTTATACCTTTTTTGTGTGAAATGTCCATAATGCCCATTGTATAAAGCTCAGTTTTTTGTTACCAATAAGTTTTTTTCTTCCAGCAAACTCTCTCATCCCTCCCTCCCTAGCTCTCTCCCTTCTTCCTTGATCGAAGGCTGCTGCTAGCAACCACATGGTGATGATTCACAAGTTGGAGTTTTGGAGTGGATAAACTGGAATTAAATATTAATTCTCACTCCCACATGATGAATCTTGTCAGTAAAATAGGTCCTAACAAATTCCATCTATTCCCAATCTCCAGTAAAAATAAAAAAAATTGATCCATTTATAATCCTTTGTCAGTTGCATTAATGGATCATCCAATTGGAAACAATAACCGAATAGATTTGGTTTGCCAAAAAATTAAATTTCTTATAGCTTTTTAATTAACAAAAATCAAATCTATAATTTTGCTATAGCCCACCCAAAATTTTACATTGTTGACCATGGTTTCGACCAAAAATTCTACCAAAAATTGTGTCAACCATTGTGCCCATTGAAAATTCCACCGCATCATGTCTACCATCACTTCTTCTTCTTCTTCTCCATTAAAACCAAATCTGAATTGAAATTTCATCCCCCATTTAAAAGATCAAGCTTTTATTTTTAAGTAATTGGTAAATATGGGATCAAAATCTAGATTAATGGCAGATTTTAACAACAAAAATGGGAATCTCAACTAAAATGGTAGAGCTCAACAACTAAAAATCAAAGCTATAGAAAATTATCACGGATTTGGGTGTATGATTTGAGATCTCAACAACAATGGGCATTATGGACAAATCATACCACCGGTAAATTATCACGGATCTGGGTGTATGATTAATATACAACAAAATCAAAGCTTCCATCAAGGAGGGAGGATGGGCAAATGATTAATACACAACAAAATATTCCATCAAAAGTAAAGCTTCCATCAGATTTGGGCAAATGATTAATGATTTTCAATTGCTATCTACAATTCCTTGCTGCAATCTTCCATCAAGGAACAAGGGAGCAGGGAGGAAGATATGAGAGAGCTTGCTGGCGGAAGAAAAAAAGTTTGGTTACAAAAAACTGTGTTCTATACAATGGGCATTATGGACATTTCACACAAAAGAAAAGCATAGGAAAATAAATTTTTGAAGAAAAGGGTCAAAAAACTCAAGTGGCATTAAATAGGGATATTAGTATTACATTACATTAAGGCCCACTTTGGTATTGTTTTTTAAAGGTGAAAATCACTTTTATTGGCAGCAATACTGTGTTTAGGTGTTTGGTAAAATAAAAAATTTCAGCTTTTTTAAAAAAATAATTGTCATTGGAAGCTAAAATGAGAAGTTGGTGTAGAGCAACTTCTCATTTTAGCTTATTCTGGAATCAGTTTGAAGAATCGGTCATATTTAATGAAATTTCTCATAACTGATTATTTTCACAACAAAAATAAAAGTGATTATCTTTACAGTACAACAATACCAAACTGGGCCTAAGTTATCCCAAAATTTTTTTGGATCATAGGATGCTTAGGGCCCTCTCTTGCAGATTGTTTTCACGTGGCACACACCATGGATGCCATCAACTGCGCTAAAGAATTGAATATCTACATAGTACTAGAAGAGGCCCCCACGTGCATTTAATTTTCATCTTAGAAACAGCTGTGTTGCTTAAAATGCTGTGTACTTCAGATTCCATCTTTGCTTGGCTTCAATTATGAATATTTATTTTTCAATCCATTATTGCCTTAATTTATGCAGAATTTACACATAAGACGGTAGTGAAGATTATCCTAACTGTGAAGTTTGTTGTAGTCGCTAAGCTGCATCATTTCATAGATACTTTGTTTATCTATGGTTTATAAAATATTAATATGTGTGATGTAATGCTATGGAGCAGTGAGAAGCATGCGGGCAGTGGGGAGGAATATGATGGAGTTGGCAGGAGGTGGCAGAACGACACAGTACCTGCTCCTTCTCTGCACAAGTCCTAATCATAACTCTCTACTTTCCACCACCTCCACCTAATCACTAATCATATCTGTCGGTCTTGTTTTTTCCTTTTCTTTCGTTTATTGCATTCTTAATTTATTCATTTTAATTTGACTCAATTATATATAATCATCATATTCATCCAAGAGACTATTACTGTCTCTCATGAATCATGAATCATGAACCATAATTTGTTCCTTCTTTTATAATGTCCCTTTCTGGGTGTGTTGTCTTGTCCTCTTGTCCCCACTCCTATACAATAAAGATAGATAATTAATAAATTAGATATGATCCATTCCATTCATTAATATTCTTTTCCTTGTTTCATTTGTAACTTATTAAGTTCATCTAATAAATATTTAATCAATTTTTTAACCATTGGAAGGTCCAAGGTCTTGTTGTACTTGTACTCTAGAGTCGGAGTAAGGTTTGATTATCCTTCTTCTTTTTCTCGTTCTGGTACGTGCAGTAACTAGCAATGTCCCATTCTTGACTACTTGTCCATTTCTTCTTCATCTTCCTCTTCTCCTTTCGAATATAAGATGTGAAGAAAATCAATGATGGTTTATGCAAGAGCTGTAGCTATCTCTCTCTCTCAGATTCTTAATTAGGAAACTTTCTTTTCGTAGTGTAACAGACGTACAGAGAAGATGCTGGCTGTGAATTGCCGCTCTTCCTATTCCTCTTGTCCTTCTACTCCACACCTGACTTCCCAAAGGTGAAATTACAAAGATTTAACACAAATTATGAATAAATTGAGCAACTGTTTCTTTGCTGATTTCAAAGTTTGGTTAAATTGCAGAGGTCCTGACAATGGGCTTCTCCAAAATATAAATAACATGTCACCTAGGCTGCTCTCCTACTTTAACCCTGTAAGTGTTGTTACTATTTTCCTTGATTTTTATTAATTGGGTGATTCTTATATTGACATCTTTTATCCTCCCCATTTCCATCTGATATGATGCTCCTGCTTCTTTCTATTAACAAGTTTGTCTCAATTTGGGACAAGGGTTGAAATGGGGTTGGGGGGCAGTCCTTGGGATTAAGAGGTTCCAATTCGGTTGCAGTTTAAATTGGTTTGAGAAATTTGGATTTAGGACATAATTTCATGGATCTCACCATGCCTGTGCTCACAGCGCTATGAGATTAAAGTTCAAGGCGAAGACCCATAAAATAGTAAAGAGTAATAATACTAGAGATACCAAAAATGATCCCCACTTTTTAGTTTAAATCATGTTCCATACTTGATTTCAATATTGAATGCAATGTATTCACCATGTTTAGGATATCATGTACTTGTATTAAATATCCCCAAAAGCTGCCCATTGGGGGAGAAAAAATGTAAGAAAGAAAAGAGTAGATTTTGATGGTTGATCTTGGCCTCTAGAGCAATATTGACATCTTCTTTATATCTTTTGACACAGATTGTAGAGTTGGATAGGACTTCACCTGACCAGGCTTCCCTGTGTTGGGATTCCGAAAAGGCACTGGGTTGTAGTTTCATCAATTCTTTTGCTTTTGATGGCACACCAACACCAAAGGTTTGTTTATTGTACACACCTCAGTTGGCTGTTATAAGATTTCAACAGAGCAGTATAGTCTCTGCAATGGTCTTGACTCCAACTACCATTCCTAAGATTAACCATTTAAGTATCTATTATTCACAGTCTAATGCATTCATTTTCTATCATTTGGTTGTGTTTTCATTTAATTATTAAAATATGGCATTAGTTTGTTAAAATATTTGAGTTTGGCATTTGGGTTCTTAAACAGTCTTCTACAGAGTTGAAGGAGGAGATTGCCACAATTGAGCTTGAAATTATGCATCTAGAACGTTATCTTCTTTCACAATATAGAACAGCTTTTCAAGGATGTGCCTTGCCAAGTACCCCAGAAAGCCATGTACAATTTAAGACAGGATCATCATTAAAAGTTGTACACAAGCAATCACGTTCCATATTGGAGCTGCAAATGCACAGCAGTGGATTGGTACATCATGATCAAACTTCACCTGCACATCTCCGGGCTAGCTCAGATAATCGGAGTAGTGCCACTAGCTTTAAAGTACCCTCTAAAAGGGTAAAAAAGCCTGCCAATGTAGATTAGATTTAGAAATTAATATGCTCATACACATTTACATTTTTTTTTGTGTGACTAATGGGGTTTCTACAATATTATGCCTACTATTTTTTTATGCCCAGTTTCTAGAAGATTTGTCTATAATTGCGTTGCACGGTTGTAGGATCATCGAATTGCTGATTACCGTCGTCGCAGCCTAGCAGATCATCTTGGTGGTTCTCACATTGATAGTTCCCTTCATACTCCGGATAAACTTTCTGAAGATATTGTAAGATGCATCTCTTCTATATATTGCAGAATTGCCAATCCCCAAACCCATGCAGGCTTGCCAGCTTCTCCTACTTCGTCCTGGTCCTCCTCAAGTATATTTTCTTCTAAGAATCCTTGTGATAGTTGTAGTCCACATTGCAATGAGGACTCAAAAATGCATCACCAAGGGTTGAAAGACAATAGTGGACCATATGCTGCAATGATAGAAGTTTTGAAGATATGTTTGGACGATGAAGGCTTTAATTATGCTGCTACAATGCTAAAAAATTTCAGGTAGTGCACATGCACCTCAATATCATACTTTTTATTTGCTTTCATATTTGTAAAACTAGCCTGGCTGACTACATGATCCAATCATGTATTTTAGCGTTAAATTTTGATTATTTTTATCATTACAAAATAAGAAAAGTGGGGGGAGGGGGGCAAATATTTTGTGGTTGAGATTTCAAAACTTCCATAGAGTTATATTTTTTTAAATGTGACAAGCTTCAGTTCTCTATAGGTCATTGGTTCGAAGTCTCGAGAAGGTTGACGTTCTCAAGATGAAGCGTGAGGAGAAGCTTGCCTTCTGGATTAACATTCACAATGCCTTGGTGATGCATGTATGACTCCAGATGTTCAAATTATGATGTTTTTTTTTATTTTTAATCTTTTTTTTTCCAAAAGTAAAACTCGAGTTCATAATGGAAAGTTTTACTCTGAAACTTACTCGTCCAATAGGCATGTAATGATGGCAAAATGGGATATTCTAGTAACACTACAATTAATTTCTAAGAGGTTGGTCTGTGTGAAATGTCAAAAAAATCGTATGATATTTGCTTACCTCATTCAGAGATATTACGAACTGAAAAACAGCTGGAAGATTTTGTCCATGGGTGTAAATTCATGTATATCAAGGCTTATGAGATTATCTTTGCAGGCTTACCTGGCATATGGAACTCAAAATCGTGTGAAAAGTACTTCTGTTATGAAGGTAATTGTTGCATCCCATATATACTACTATTAGAATGTTCAGCATATGGAACTCACCAGTAAACACACTTGTGAAATCCCATTTTCAGGCAGCATACAACATAGGCGGACATTGCATAAATGCGTATGCCATACAGAGCTCCATTTTAGGAATTCGAGCTCAAAACTCAGCACCGGTATGCCTCTGAAACCCTACTTACATTATATGGTATGTGTGCTTTATGACTCTCAACACATCCTATTAGGCAGTTGTGTGATTTTGTGATCACTAGTAGAGAGAAAGTTTGGTATTGTAGTCTTGACCAAATTAGGCATCTGTGCATTAGAATTAGTGGTGCTTTTGTATTTTTAACCGAATATGGCATCTGAGCATTATAAATAGTGTATCGAGATCTTTTGAAACAAATTTGTGAATCGATGGCCGTAGAAACTCAAAGTGGCATGCCTATTCACCCTAAAAGATGTCGTATGTTCTTCCATTTCTGGAAATACCAAACTGAGTGTTTAATTATCCTCCTCTCGGAGGTGCCCTTTGATATCCTTATGGAGAGCTGAATGGCATGTCATTATGATGGCTCAGCACTAAGAAAGTAATTAGTGCCCTTGTGCTTCAGTGAAAGGGTAAGGAGATTTTATGTCAGAGCATGTCGTGTAACCATCATATGAAGCTAATTTGATGCCTATCCAGCATTCCACAATTTCATAGCCTATTCTAGGAACAAATTCACTGTATAATGCCTTTCTTAATACCATGTAAATGCAGTGGCTACAAACATTGTTTCATTCAGGAAGGAAGTTCAAGACAGGGAGCACTAGACATGTCTACGCCTTAGAATACCCTGAGCCACTAGTTCATTTTGCTCTATGTTCAGGAGCATACTCAGACCCAGCGGTATCAATGCTTTTTTCCTCTAAATTATTTATTACTTAAATTTTTTGTTTTACCCTATGCCTAGATATGAGGGATTAGTTGTGGCTTTAATTTTCTAATGCATCTGTTTCTAGTTTTGTCTGAAGTGTCAATGCTTTACTGGATGTAGGTTCGAGCATACACTGCGAATAGTATATTTCAAGATCTGAAGCAAGCTAAACAAGAATTCATTCAAGTTACTGTCTACACATACAAGGACACAAAGATTTTCCTCCCAAAAATTCTTTACTACTTTGCAAAGAACATGTCATTAAGTATGCATGGGCTCTTGGAGGAAATAAATGATTGTCTCTCAGATACTGAAAAGAAAGCGATCAGAAGCTGCATGCGCAGAAGGCTTGACAAGTACATACACTGGCTGCCTCAAAGTTCAACCTTTCGGTATCTGATCCATGAGGAATTAGCCAAAGTAAGAATAACCTTCTAATTAATAAGCTCATAGTTGTGTGGTTATAGAGGATCAAGGAAGTGTTTGTTTATCTTGGGAACCAAATAAAAGAGCAAATATTAATTATGTACAGAGATGGATTGTGGAAAGTACAGAATCTTCACCATCCAGTTCAATTGAATCATCGAATCACTTTGTTCTAATTCTCAGTAAAGTTTGAATTTACAAAGAATGATTTGTGGTTATGGATAGGCTTTTGGATTTTGTGCAAAATATTTTAAGAAAAAACTAATAACCATTTCCAAGGCCCCATAGAATCTCGCTTCCTAGATCACCCAAGGGCCTCCTCACATGAAATACCTCTCAAGTCTTCCTCCAGAGTAAAACTGAGACTTAATGTAAATTTTTTTTGTTCGAGATCAATCAATATTCAATTGCACCGGCCCCTTAATAATATTCTAAATTTGTTGAAGCTTCTGCAACATGCAATTATAGGTATGGGGTTTGCCTATCAGCTTGATGATCTATTTGAGCCAAAGGTTTGGAACTCCTAGAGAGCTATCTTTAGTGATGGTGACTTGGGGTCGGCAATGGCCCGGCCCAAATTTTTCGGATTCGGGCCGAGCTCGGGTTTGGATTAGAGGAGTCCAATAGGATTTTCAGGCCGGGCTTGGGCCTAAATACACAAGCTCGAGGCCCGCCCGTCGGGCTTGGGTCTTGCGGGCTTTTGGGCCAGGTTGGGCTAGGCCCAAGTGGGCTTTTGGGCCAGGTTGGGCTAGGCCCAAGTGGGCTTTTGGGCATTTTTAGCTTCTTTTTTGTGTTTATTACTTGAACATCAAACACAATTTAAGAAAAAAATTTAGATATTTAATTTAGCCCAAACTTAATAAGTTCATACACATTAGGCCTCATCAATTTTGGTTTTATATTTTATACTTATTAAATAATAGTTTTAGTGTATAATGTTTAGGGAAAGGCCTAAACTCTTAACAATTGGAAGATTGAGGTTTAGGAAATTGGGGTTTGGGCAATTGGGAGATTGACTAATTTAAGAGTAATTGAGTTTCAATTTTTCAATTGGGTAATTGATTATTTGATTAGTAGATTACATAATACATATAAATTATAAAATATGCATTGATATGTAAGTATGTTATAATTTATATGTATGTAAATTTATAATTATAAGACTATAAGTTATATATAATTATATACAACTATCTATTTTGTTATATATATTTAGTTATATAATTATATAAATAGAAATTTAGGATTAAATACCAAGTTTCAATACTTTTTTACAAAATCAGTTTTGCTCATAATTTTTAGGTTTGGCTACTAACTAATGTACTTGATTTTTAGAATAGGTCACAAATTTACAACTCATTTGTTTTGGGCTTTATTTATTTAACAAATTTGCCCTTCTATTGTCCTTTGGCCCGCATATGATGGGTATTAGATAAAATTTATAAAGTTTTGATAAAATTATATTTATACTTTTTTAGTTTTAGTTATGACTGTACGACACTCAACTTCAAATTCAGTTGTAACTAAATGACAGTCACAGCTAAAATGTGATACAGTCACAATTAGGTTGTGACTGAATTGAAATTTTTTTAAGAGAAATTGTATTACAATATAGTATAAATAGAGGTCAAATCAATACTTTTATTCAAAATAATACTTAGTATAGTGGTGGAAGTTGTTTTTTTCAACTTAGCAAGATAATCACAACTAAATTGTAGACAGTCACAGTTAAGATGTGATTGGATTATTTTTTTTAGTTTTAATACAATATAGTATAAATTAATGTAATAGTATGGATGTAATATATATTATTGTAGTGGCATGTGATGTAATATTTGTGAATTATAGTACCCTTTACTATATTATTTTGTTTGACTTTTCAACTAGTAAATAATCTAAAATACTATTAAATTTTGGTACCTAAACTAAAAAATTATTGAAATTTGGTATTTAAAGTCAATTAACCTTTATATAAATTGTTATAGGAATTAAAATTCGGGCCATTTTTCGGGCTTTGGGTCGGGCTTCGAGTGGGCCTAAGCAGGCCGGGCTTTGGGCCGGCCTTGGGCTTCAAGGGGATGGCCCAAAGCCCGCCCAAGAGACTTTCAGACCGGGTTGGGCCGGCCCAAATTTCGGGCCTAATCGGGCTTCGGGCCCAATGGGTCGAGCGAGCTTCGGGCCTTGGGCTTTTTGGTGACCTCTAATGGTGACAGTCACTTGTAATAAACCTTTTGAGGCCTTGTTGAAGAAGTACAATATTATTGTTGGACCAAAATTTTTTTGAATGTGACAATTTGCCAACAAAGATTATTCTTGATTATTTTGAGAAGCCAGCCTCCGTCTTTGGCCGTTGTCTACGAGAGGAAAGGGGTGTGTACCTGCCAAAAACACTATGATGCCAAAGTTGGTGTTTAATCCAATAGTTTTGTAAGTGTCATTCCCCGGCTTGCTAAGGGGAGAAAGTGATAGAAAGAGTGGTGGTGTCTCCTATTTCATAAGAGCATGTGATTGAACTATTATAACTTTGTTATTGACTTTATCAATAACTCTCAGCTTGCATTAGGTTTATAGGCTCAATACTATGAGCGTGCTATGGTTGGGCCCATCATGTTAACACCTCTCATTAGCCTGGTTTAAGTCCCAAATATTATTAATATTACTGTGTTATTTTTGGCCCCCACAATGCCCCCTTTTCTCTCTTTGTTCACTCGCTCAAGTATGGAGAGATAAAATCATATATATATGAGTAAAAATAACTTGCAAAAAAGGGGAATAAATGTGTTCCTTTTCGAGCTTGCTTCTAGCCTTTGGGCTTGAACGTCCTTTACTTGGCCCTGGATTCTGGTTGATTCTTTTGATCAATAACAATATATCATAAACCCAAATTGTGCATCCGAACCATACAAACAGTATAGGGATCTCATAGAGAACCAATCATCACATAGACATTACAATATTAAAGCAAAAACACAACAAGAGATGATATCCAATAATTAACCCCAAAATTCTAGTTCCAGATTCGCTTTCCGCTTCCCTTCAGAACTAGGCTTTCTACCTCCTCTAACTACTAGAAACATAATCACGAAGAAAAAACCCAAGAGCCTCTTCTCCTTTTCATTTTTTTGACCTCATCCTCCAGCTTTCAAGTATTGTTCAGCAACCCAGTAATCAACCTCCATGAGCGCTCATATATGGGAGGGTCAAACCAATAGCTGAACCTCTACAATACAAAGCCAACAACCCCTTTGTAAATAACCCAAAACTAACAACACAAACTCAAATGTCTGCAATTAGAAAACAAAACTCATAACCTAATTAACCCACATGCAAATAACCCAAAACATAAAACCTCCAAATCTATACAACTCGATCGTGAAGGAATCTAGGTATCCATCCCAAAACCAATTGGCAATAAGAGGAATAGCTCAAACCCTTATAAACCACTAGTAAGGCCCTCACATCTTCAATGTGGGATATCTCTCAACACGCCCCCGCACGTGTGGCATCATTTCAAGTCTAACACGTGGAAAATTTATATTGAGTGACGTAGGAGCACGTGTGGCCGTTTAGGCGCATCACGTGTATAACACGCTCTGATACCATGAAGAAATCTAGGCATCCATCCCAAAACCAATTGGCAATGAGAGGAGTAGCCCAAACCCTTATAAACCACTAGTAAGGCCCTCACATCTTCAATGTGGGATATCTCTCAACAGATCGCACTTACTCCCTCTTTGTCGCACTATTTAAAAAGCAAAAAAAAAAAAANATTTAAAAAAAAAAAAAAAAAAAAAAAGCACTAGATAAGTAGCTATACTCTTCAACAGACCAAAAAAAAAAAAGCTATACTATTACTGGTTATATTTTGTATGACTAAAAAAAAAATTAAGCCGTTGGAAACCCATATGAGAACATGTAGAACTATAACAATGGGTTCGCAAAGCATTAAAGAGCAATGACTTCAAACCCAATAATAACTCCATGAAAGGAGCACATAACGCCCAAAACAAAACTCAGTAAGGGCAAAAAAAAATTCCAAAACTATCAAAAATATATGTTAAAGTTAACTTGAATATGGCTAGATTTGAGATTGAACTTTGGAAAGAAGCAGACATTGTGACTCATTGACATCATTCCCTCCTCCTTAGAAAATCAGCAACCTCTTTGAGGCATTTCTACAAACAGCATTGCCCCTCCAACTTAAAAATCAAATAGGGTTTATGGGGTCAAGTTTCTAACATGTAGGAGAAAAAAATCAAAGCATATGGGGTCAGTCTTAGTTGGATTGACTACACCATGTTACGGTATATCAGTTATACCCAATAATTTTTTTGCTACGAAATCATTTTAATTGTATTAAAATGTGGTACCAAAGAGAGCTCTGACCTTTGGTAAATGGTGCTGCATGTTTGAAAATTGAAAGCAATAGCGAAGGAGGTGCCACTTGCCAGTGAGTGAGTGACAGTACTTACGGTTCAATCGGGCCGACTCTTTGAATCCAAATTTGAAGCACAACGCCCTCTCCGCTCTTTACGTTATGCTGAGTCTCTGATCTCATTTATTCGTATATTTAATATTCTAAATTAGGATCCATATACAAGAGCTAGCATCAACTATCAGAGGAAAGCGTACGCTCAAGTAATTTATGGGCTCATAAGCTCATGCTCTGGGATTGATTATTAGCGATGGTAATTATTTATTATGCATGTTCATTTTAACTATGTTAGTTGGATTTCAAACTTTTCCATATATACTGAATTTGTGGGTGACTTTGGTGGTTGCTGTTGGTGCATGTGTGCATGAATCATAATCGATCATCAGTTACGTATATATAAATATATTTGTTAAGAGAAATCTCATCTCGAAGATGTGAGGGCCTTACTAATAATTTATAAGAGTTTGAGCTACTCCTTTCATTACTAATTGGTTTTGGGATGGATGCCTAGATTTTTTCATGGTATCAGAGAAAATCCCATATTAAAAATGTGTGGGCATTACTAATGATTTATAAGATTTTAGACTACTTTTCTCATTGCCAATTAATTTTGAAATGGATGCCTAGCTTTTGATTTCTTCAATATTAATATAGCTTGCTGATTGTTGAATTGCTCATGCAGATTCATTTTGTCATTCTTGTTAGTCGACAAGGAAAAGTGAGGCTGACCAAATGGTTTTCAACCTATTCTCAGAAGGAACGATCTAAGGTACTTTATTATTTGATCATCGATTTCTTTCTATGGAGATTTTAATAGTAAGGGTGAGTCTCCTTCTTAAAAAAAATCTCTCTTTTAAGAAAAGAAAATTTAAGGAATAATATTGTCAGACCTTATCTCTTGATGTGCTCTAATTTAAAATGATTTTTTCCTAGATATAATATAAGTCAAATTAGAAATCAATTATTTGGCCATTAAATTATTTTGATTAAAAAATAATTTTTAATTTGACTATAATTTAGATAAATTAATGTGAATGGACTTAAAAATTCAGATCGGATCGCATTGGGTCATTGAGGAATGCCCACATAGCACTAATTCCTTTTTCTTTAAATTAAGAGGAATTCCGTTTTCAGAACCCCATAATGGTAAGGGTATAAGTGGTATTAGATTTTGTAGCTATCCAAATGTTAACACAGTTTATGATCGAGTGCAAAGTTTGTTTTAATTTTTTTTTTAAAAATAGGTAATGCGGGAGTTGAGTAGCATAATATTGAATCGGGGGCCCAAGCTGTGCAACTTTGTAGAGTGGAGGGGATATAAAGTTGTCTATAAAAGGTACTTCCAAGTTCCAACCCATCATATACATATGTGCATTAATTAACTAATACCAATTAAGAGTAGCATGCAATGACTAACTACTCTTGTGAATTAAGTAGTGGGTTTGTAATGTATGTTCAGATATGCCAGCCTCTATTTCTGTATGTGTGTTGATCAGGATGACAATGAACTGGAGATCCTTGAAATAATTCACCATTATGTTGAGACACTGGATCGCTATTTTGGCAGCGTGAGCTTTCATATCTTAAATCTCAAGTTCTTGCGATTAACAAAACGAATGTACATAGTGATATACTATTGATCCAAGTGTTAATTGATGATTGTAAATTACTTTGTAATATATATGATGTTTTATTAACTGTGCCTTCTACTTATTAATTAAATAGGTATGTGAGCTGGATTTGATTTTCAACTTCCATAAGGTACGTACGTACCCTTTTTATTCTTCTTTTGGCATGCATATAATATAGTCCATGTACTTTGGGGCAAATCTCACTTTAGTCTCATCATTTACATTTTCATGTTTGTAGGACCGTGTTTTCATTAGTGTCACAATCATGTTTAATTCGTCAAGACTGTCTATTTTAGGTCAAATAGTGTGATGCCATGTCAACATTTTCAGTCTTTGAAGTAAACGGTCTTGATGGATTAGACCTGATTGCGACATTAACAGAAATACAGTCCTACAAATGTGAAAATTAAAATGACGGAACCAAAGTGAAACTTATCTCAAAGTACAGGGACCAAAAGTGACTTTTAGCCTTATTTATCCTATCAAGATACATACTTTGGTGCTTGTCTTAATTTAGCATACATACTTCAAAGTGTTTTAGATTAGGACACCTATTTTGAGTTTGTATCAAAGTAGGATATTTTGTCACTTTTGTTATAGATTCAATCTAAATGAGGGGTAAATTGGTCTTTTCATATTAAATAAATTTTTAATTATATTTCAACTTAAAAAATATTAAAAACCCAAAATCAGAAAAATTTATCATTTCTCTCTCCTCTCTCCTTAACACCGTGTTTCTCTCTCTTCTCTCCGTCGATTCTTTCTTTGGGGTGTGTTGTTGTGTTTTTTGGCTCGCTTGAAAAGGGGTTTGGGAGTCCATGGAAGTGTCCTTGGACGTTTGGATGAAGTTAGGAAGGTTAGAAGAGGTTCGTGGTAGGTGGAACAACAAAGGAAGGCGAGAATGCATAAGAGTGTGGCAGAGGACCGGTCCCAAGGCTTGAGGACCGGTCCTACACGGGCATTTTGAAGTGTTTCGGAGAGGAAGCCTCTGGAGGACCGGTCCTAGGCTTGAGAAGACCGGTCCTCTGGGTGTTTTACGGGTGTTTTGTGTCGTAGCCACTGTAGGACCGGTCCTACTCCTAGGAGGACCGGTCCTACACGTCCTGGGGAGTGTCGTGCTCACTGTGGGACCGATCCCATGGCCATGGGATCGGTCCTACACGTGGTCATTCCGAGTTTCTCCTAGTTTTAGGAGGTTTTATGATTCCTAGTTCATCCCTAATTGTATTCTAAAGCCTATGAGTATAAATAGGTTCTTTAGACTCAGAAAACCCTAAGAAGTAGATGAAGATTAACATCTAGGAGAGGAGAGTTTCTTAAGTCTTCATAAGTTCTGAAGAGAGGTAAAAACTCAGGTATGAGAGATAGATTAAGACCTAGAGTGAGAGAGAATTTGTGTGATCATTGTAATTCCTTCTCAAAGTTAGTGAAATCTATTGGGTGCTCGCCGTGGACGTAGGCAATTGCCGAACCACGTTAAATTTGGTGTGTTGTTTCCTTTATTTATTCGCTGTTTAATTTCTTTGCAAGTTTCATTGAAATCCATCAAGAACAAGATCCGTAGAGGGAAAGGGTTAAATTGCTTGGAGTAATTTAATCTCAACAATTGGTATCAGAGCTTCGGGTTCAAGAGTTCTAGATGGCAGATGATAGGGATAACAGCGTAAGGATGTCAATCAAGCTTTTCAATGGGAAGGACAACTTTACACTGTGGCAAAGAAAGATGTTAAACGTCTTGATTAAACAAGATCTGGATGTGGCACTGGAAGGGGTGGACAAGAAGCCCGCTAGCACGACAGATGCTAATTGGTTGAAGATAGACAAGAAAGCGAGAAGTTCCATTGAGTTGCATCTGACAGATAGCGTGATGTTCAACGTCAAGGAAGCTTCAGCAAAGGAAACATGGAATAAGTTAGAGAGGCTGTATATGGGAAAATCTCTTTCCAATAAGATTTTCTTAAAGGATGAGCTCTTCAATCTTCGGATGGATGAAGGTGGAGATCTCATGGAGCATCTGAATTTGTTCAATAGATGTGTTGCAAATTTGCTACAGGTGGATGCCAAGTACAGTGAAGAAGATAAGTCTTTATTGCTTTTACGATCACTACCTTTATCGTTTAAGCACTTTAGGACTACTCTTATGTTTGGCAAAGAAACTCTAGTATTTGATGATGTTGTCACGGACATAATATCACATGTTAAGATGAATCAGAATACTGGGGAAAGTTCTCAAGGTGAGGGACTCTATGCCAAGGGTTCGGATGAGAGAGGTCGTAGCAAGAAGAATGGCAAATCTAAGAAAAAGAAGGGGAAGTCCAATGATTCCGATGAAGAAGATGGTTGCTTCGAGTGTGGTTCACTAGACCACTGGAAAAGGAATTGCCCCATATGGCTGGAGAAGAAGAAGAAAAGGGCTGAAAACTCAAGCAACGTCGTGTTCGTCGATGAAGAGCTTTTGGCAGTATCTTCAAGTAATTCTACTCCAAATTCTTGGTATTTTTGGACTCCGGATGCAGTTTTCATATGTGTGCAAACAAGGAGTGGTTTCATACATATAAGGAATCTAGTGGAGGCAAAGTTTTGTTAGGAGATAACTCTACGTGCAAGGTTCATGGCATAGGCACAGTCAAGGTGAAGATTCAAGGTGGAATAGTTAGGTTGCTTGGAGGTGTACGTTGTTCGTCGATGGAGAGCTTTTGGCGGTATCTTCAAGTAATTCTACTCCAAATTCTTGGTATTTGGACTCCGGATGCAGTTTTCATATGTGTGCAAACAAGGAGTGGTTTCATACATATAAGGAATCTAGTGGAGGCAAAGTTTTGTTAGGAGATAACTCTACGTGCAAGGTTCATGGCATAGGCACGGTCAAGGTGAAGATGCAAGGTGGAACAGTTGGGTTGCTTGGAGGTGTAAGGTATGTTCCAACATTGAAGAAAAATCTTATTTCTCTTGGAAGTCTAGAGAGGAATGGGTATACATTCAAGTCTAGAGGGGGGACACTCAAAGCCACAAAGGGATCAAGTGTGATCAAGGGAGTCAAGCAACCAAATAATCTTTACAAGTTTTCAGGGATTACAATGTTAGGTGGAGTAGCTGCGTCTACCAAGGAGCATTGTGACAAGAGAGAGCGAGGGCATCTCACAAAGGAGGAGTCTTATCAAATAAGTGCTAAGACTAAAGAAGAAGAAGTAGCAAGCCATGATTGCTGCTTGGTTAATTATTCATCAAAGAGTGACTTCAAGAATGCAGCAAGGGAAGTCAAGAAAGATGAAGGTTTGATTGTTGTTAAAAAAAAAGATGCAACCAAGGCAACTAAAGGGGTTATAAAGGTAAATCCAGTTGAAGAGAAGGCTAACTCTGAGCTAGTGGAGCATGACCGATGTGTTGAAGAGTATGGGCAGCGGCAACAATCAACCAAGGTACAAGAACAGGTGGAGCAAAGAAGCACAAGGCTGTCCGGGCCCAAGAGTACCATCAAGCTAACTCACAAGTTTTGGTGGGAAAAGGACAGAGGTTACTATGGTGTTAGTAAGGGAAATCCGGCTACATTCAAAAGGGCTTGTGAGAGCAAGGAATAGGAACGTCGAATGAGTGCTAGGTTGTCTCTACAAAGAAACTTCAGTTGGAAGTTAGTTCCTAAATCCAAGGAGAAAATTGGCTATGAATGGGTTTATCGAACAAAAGGCAAAGAGAATCTTGAGGCTGCAGGAAAGATTCGAAAGGACAAGCTCGGGTTGAGCTTACTCAATCTTCAAAGTTAGTTGATTGAGGTGGAGCACCTTCTCACTTAAGGTGCGTTGAGGCAAGACTACTTGCTAAGGTGAAGAGTTCTTGGAGTTTGTTCGGGGTTATTTCAAGACATAAGAAGATATCTCGAAGGTACAACATTCAAGACCTTGGTTCCGACTCACCAAGGTGGAGATTGTTGTGATTTGGCTCGTCGAAATTTTCTAGAAGGAATACAAAAAAGGGAAAGTAGCAATTTAGGTAATTCCTAGTAGGGTACAAGTTTTAGGAAGCTGAGAGGAATTTGCGCAAAGTCTTCCTAGTTAAGGAAGAAGTTCTTAGTGTCTCCTAGCTGTACAAGGAATAGAATTAGTTAATTAGGCCAACTACCTAATTCTAGTAGGATTAGGAATCCTAGCTGAAACCTAATTGTATGCTGCTGCCTATAAGTTATAAATAGGTTGCTACAGCCATTAAAAAGAAGATTAACATCAAGAAGAGGAGAGTTTCTTAAGTCTTCATAAGTTCTGAAGAGAGGCAGAAACTCAAGTGTGAGAGATAGATTAAGACATAGAGTGAAAGAGAATTTATGTGATCATTGTAATTCCTTCTCAAAGTTAGTGAAATCTATTGGGTGCTCACCGTGGACGTAGGCAATTGCCGAACCACGTTAATTTGGTGTTGTTTCCTTTATTTATTCGCTGTTTAATTTCTNCGCTGTTTACTTTCTTTGCAAGTTTCATCTAATTCATCTAGAATAAGATCCGTAGAGGGAAGGGTTAAATTGCTTGGAGTAATTTAATCTCAACACACAGTTGGGTTTATTAGGTCATTTATGTATGGAAGTCCCAAAGCAAATAGTATACAATTACATGTTGGATCTGTTTCTTGTAGGTGCTGCAAAGTTCATTGCCTAACCACTCTGCTAGCCTGCTATATTGTAATATCCCTAGAAAACAAATATATATATATATATATATATATTTCTTTTAAAAAAATAATAATAAATAAAAAAAATAAAAAGAGATTTTGGGCCTTCAACCTTGGGCTACCTTCTTTTAATCCAAATGAGAATTTAAGTGACATGCCTTTAGACAAAAGCCCAATCCTCCTTTGTCAAAAAAAAAAAAATAAGAAGAGGAGGATAAAGATCAGATCTGATCACACTCCTACACAAGCCACATAACCCTTAAGCAATGGTTAGATCTTGGTTTAGGATGGTGACTCACATTTAGGCCATCATTAAGCCTAACTCACTTAACAAGATTCCTCTAACTATGTAGTTACTTGAACTAGATTTAAGTATATAGATAGGGTCTTAAGGGGGTTAAGAACCACCTGAAACTAGCACCCCCTAGAAGTAGAACGAAAATAAGAGTGAGAAGAAGAGAAATAGAGAGAAGCAAGAGAGAAAAACTAGAGAAAGGGGCTTGACAAGGAATCACACCATTTCACCTAGCTCAAACCCAAAAGGGTGGGAAGGAAGAACCAGGCACGTAGGAACGGATCAAGAGGGAACCGTGTTTAAGAGGTTAAGGTAGGGTCCCTATTTCTCAATGATTAGACTATATTACAATTAATCTGAGTATCATAATTCCTTATTATGGTTTTCTTTTGTTGAATGAATTATCGGTTTTTTTTACTTGCTTGTGTGATTATTAGTAAATTTTTATTATGATATTAACATTGTGGGTATGTAAATAACATTATTTTCCCTGTACCACTTAATTTTCTTCTTATGCATATGTTACATTCATGAGTAAAGTGTGGTTGAGTTGAATTAATAAATGGTTAATTGGGACACCGAGGAGAAAGGGAAATGTACCTGGTGGTCCCGTGATTTAATGGAGACACCGAAAAGAAAGGGAGATATACCTGGTGATCTCATAAATTATGGAAATAATCAAAAAAAGAAAATAATAAATGGGGTTAAGGAATGGACCGGCGTTGACTTATACACGGGACATTTGGGGCCACAGTGGTAAGATGCATGGTATGGGACGTGTAGGCCTGTTTGTCTTGTGTGTCTGTCAACGGGAATAAATAAAGAGTGAGTACATGCATTTTCCCATCATTTTACACCTACTCATCTATTGTTTTCTTTAATTCTCTTACATTGAAATATTAATTAACTGTAATAACTGACCTTGAGGGATCACCATACCTTACTGAGCCTTGAAAGCTCACATTCTGATAGATTGTGCAGGTTACGAAAATATGCTTGATAAGGTGGATTATTCAAGTGAACTCTAAAGGTCTTGCTGGAGTATTGTGTTTTTTTTTTTTTTTGGCAACAAATTGTAATAAAATAGATGAATACTAGATATAATGCTCTTAAAACAATAGTTTACTAAATGAAATTTATTTTTGCAATCATCTTAATCACTTTATTAAATTAAATTATTTTATTTATTTTTCACGTCTTAATGGTGGAAATAATAATTTTTATTATTCTACGATTAGGACGTAAGTCACACTTCACTCGAAATTAGTAGGTTTCTTTTTGGGGTGTGACATATATGCATGAGTTTTTAGGTGAAAGTTGTAGCGGTGAACTGCTTGAGCAATGCTACTGACTTTTTGTTATTGCCACTGTCTGACAGTGGCAATTCTCTAATGGTGTTTTGTTATTTCCGCTATCATTCTATAATGGTTTTGTATTGTCATCACCGTTTAACAACTATTTATTAATGACAATCCTCTAATGGTTTTCTATTGTTGCTATTGTTAAATGACATTTTTTTTTTTTTTGCAGTAGCTATTTCTTTTTGAGATATCTACTTCTTATTCTTATTTTGAATTTGGTTTTGATGTGTTTTTTTGCCTTTTAAATTTAACTTTTATGTGATTGCCACTACTTGATTGTGGCAATTGTTAAATAGCATTTTGATGACAGTAGCTAATTTTTTACTGTGACTATTTTTTTTGCAATGGGTATTGTTAAAAAGAAAAAAAAAAAAAGGCACATGACAGCTTTAACAAAAAAAAAAGGAAGTGATTGCTTCAACAAAAAGAAAAACAAGAAGACAAAAATTTGTGTTTCAATTTTTTTTTGATTGGTTTATGTAAGAAAAATACATAAGATTTGTATATGTACGATTTTTCTGGTTTTTTTTTCTTTTTTTTATAGTCATTGTTTGATAGTGGTAATAAATGATAATTATTAGTGTCGAACAGTGGCAATAAATAATTGCCAATATGACAGTAGCAATCAAGTGATTGTTATTGTGTGACAGTAATAATAAGGTGTTTGTTACTGTGTGACAGTAGCAATCACTTGATTGTTACTATCTGAATAATATTGTTACTCTGTGACAGTAGAGTCACCTTATTATTCCTATTTGAATATTATGATTTTTTGAATATTGTTAATGTGTCCTTTCAAGCTATTGTTAATGTAAAACAATAAGAATGATTGTCATTATCAGATAGTAACACTAAGATGATTGCTACTTTCACACAGTAAGAATACCTAATTGTTACTATTCGACAGTAAAAAAATGTAAATTTTGTATGAGTTGTTTGTATAAAGTGATTGTTACTGTCCAACAGTAACAATTCTTTAGATATACAAAAAAGAAAGGAGCTTTTATGCTATTTTAGATGTGTTTACACACAATAAAAATGTAAGTTTTGTATAAATTGTGTTATTTTAAAGTTTTTTTACAAAGTAATAATTGTTACTGTTAAATAGTAACAATTTTCAAAGATACTGTAGCGCTACAATAACACTACTATAGTAACGCTATTACTGTAGCAATGGATTTTAAAAAAGGCCGCTACAGTAATTCACTGTAGCGCCTGGGTCGGATAAACAATAAATTTTTTGAAATGAGCTTCAAAAAAATCACCCTAAAAATTAATATTGGTAAACTGAATTTGATTAAAGTTATATATAACTTGATTAGGTTTATATTTTTGTAAATTAATTATACATTTCTTTTGTTACACGGGAGATGAAAGGGTGCATGAGGTATGTAATTTTAAATTGTGACCTTGGGATACATACATAGGGTTTTTAAAAACCAACAAGTTAGTCCATATATAAATTGTTTTAGTTTAAACAAAGCCATTTTTTCTAAAGGAAACAAAAAGACGTGACATTAACACATTTTCGTAGTTGAGGATGTGGTATTCAAAGTGTTCCAATTGAGAAATCCATTTTCACTTTCACAGTATTCCAATTGAGGACTCCATTTTCATTTATAGTTCAATCAAAAATATTCTGTCAATTCTATAAAAAAGATTGCATTAAAATTCTCATGTGACTAAATTATAAGGGTAAAAAAGTATTTTCTCTAAAAAAAATAATTATAAAAAATAACTAAATGAATTTTAAAAAAGTTAAAAAATCAAAATAAAAAAGAAATTCCCTCCATCTCCCACCACCGCTACCCCCTGGCAAAAAAAATCTTTTCATGCCTTAACGAAATTTTCGACATAATCAACGAAATATCCTTGATTAAAATTAATAGTGAAGTCCTTAATTGAAATATTTTGAATGTTGCATTCTTAACTAGTCACTTTCTTTTGCTATAATTTTTCTTTTTTTTTTGTTTTTTTTCTAGCAAATGATAGAAAAGCTTTAAAGACTAGCAAATGATAATAACAGAAATCCAACACTTCAAGTAGCATGGGGAGGAGATCTAGATAACCAAGGTTCAAAACATCTTCTAGTAAAAAAATGATAAACGCTCACCCAACCAAAGCAGTCAACACTCAAAAGCCAATTCGAAGGGAGGCCCAACTTGCTTGGTGAGGGGATTAAAAAACATATTGTCCCATCTCATGGACAATGCTATATATCTTTGATTTCGAATTTGGATATAATCTGATTCAAATATTTACAGATTTATAATGGTAAAGAGTTTACTTTATCTGTATTTTCATTATTAGAGTGGATTTAGTGTACATATGAAGTTTTTTTCTTGGCCATAGTGTACATGTGAAGTTAATTTTAGAGTTTTACAAGGATGTAACCATTGGTTTAGCACAAAAGCTCATAATCAATTTAAATAAAAAATTATTTAATATTGTGTCTTTTGATTATGTGTGTAGAAATATCTTTTGATCTAGTCATGTCTCAACTCTCAAGTAAATTTTTTTTTATCGGCCCACACATTTTAATTGCTTCACTATCTTTATTTGGTATCATTTTTATTGTTAGATCAATTTATAGTTATATATGCACTATTAAAAAGGGTCATAACTCAAATAATGTTTTAGAAATAGTTTTTTTAATATTTTACTTACTTGAACTTTCGGGTTGATCTCATTTTACCACCTAATAAAATAAAAAATTTGTGCCAATTTATCATTTGAATTTAAAAACTTTTTCAATGTGAGATATCAAATAGATTATGACACTTTCAGTTAAAATAAGCATGAGTGTCGCACATAACCCCTTCTTATATTAAGGGGTGTTTTTGGTATTTTTATGTCAAATGGAAATAGGGGTGGGCATTTTTACCGTAAAACCACGGGACCGAACCAAACCGCCCATAAAAAAGGGTAAAAAACCGTGTTGACTTTTTTGGTCAAAAAACGTTACAAGAACCAACCAAACTACCCCTAATAGGTGTAGGTGTCGATTTTACATCTAATAAAACCAAGTCGAACCAAACCACACCGTAAATATATATATAATTATAATTTTATAAATATATTTATGGTTTATATATATTTTAAATTAAAAAGTGACCAAAAACATTATTTATGGTTTATTGTTTAATTTGTTTTGGACTTTTAGTTGAATTGGAATTTGGAAAGTAGAAACTATCAATTATCAAACACTATTAAACATATTTGGAATTTGGAATTTGGACTTTGTATTAGTGTATTACATGTACTTGTTACTTTGTTAGTTTTAGTCTTTTTTAATTTGGGTAAAAAAAAAATGCCCAAAAACATATTTGGGCTAAAAAAATACTCAAAACCATATTAAATTGTGTATAGGCCTAATTATTTACTTGTAACACCAAACCAAACCGTAACTGTATAAAATTTGGTTTGGTTTGATTTAATTTTCCTCTAATTCTTACGGTGCAATACACTAAACTACATCATTTATTTATTTATAGCGCAGTGCATGGTTTTGTACACACTGCGCACCAAACCGCATCGTGCCCACCCCTAAATGGATGTGTAATTGAAAGATTTTCATTGTATTGTAGGATATTCTAAGTGCAATACATTTAAGGTTGATTTGCTTCATTTTATCTATATTCTTTATTTAGCCATGAAAATGTTCCAAATACACTTTCATTTAGATAGTTAATAGCCACGTGGACTAACTAAGGGGGAAAAAAACCCGCTCAAAATTACTAAAATCCTTAACAAGAATAAATACTAAAATCAAATGAACCCTAGTAGAGCTAAACAACAAATAAAGAACAAGTGGCATCCATGCAGTCAAGTTGTCATGAATAAATAATCAAGTGGCATCCATCCATTCATATATATATACACTACAAGAAGAAACAGTTTGGGCGACGAACTTTTGGGCGACGAGCCACTTTTCGTCGCCCTATATGATTTGGGCGACGAATAATCTAAATTTTGGGCGGCGTTTTTTTTGGCCGCTCAAAGAAGTTTGGGCGACGGAAAAACTGTCATCGTCGCCCTAGATTATTTTGGGCGACGAACTAATGTTGTCGCCTAACATACACGATGAAGTTGATTTTGGGCGACGGAATTGTTTCTACCGTCGCCCAAAGTTGTTGGGGCGATGAACCTTTCGGGACAAATAATTTTTCGTCGCCCAAAATTGAATAATTGAACTTTGGGCGACATCTTGGCGACTTTGGGCGACGAAATGTGTTCATCGCCCAAAGATTAACGATTTAAAACACCCAGGCCTTCTTCTTTCTTCTTCCTCGCGATTCTTCCTCTCTCCAGCCGCCTCTGCAAATCTGTCTCTCT
>QANT01007936.1:0-26649 GCA_003254885.1 Purshia tridentata | reverse complement strand
ACTTTATGGTTTTTGTATCTTTTTTTTTTTTTCTCTTCTTGTTCTTTATCTATTGGGAATTGATTCGCACGCGTGCTTATGAAATTTCTTGAACTCCTACATTTTTTAGGCAATTCTATATCCAGAACTCTTATGAAATTAATTAATCTTTTCTATTTCTTTCTTATAGTACTCGATTTGCCTCACAAAAATGTAAGAAAAGATTTACTTTCAATAGAGTATCTGTCTGGACCCTCAAGATGCAATTAAAGATGACAATATAGGCTATCTTCAAGTACTGAAGATCGACTTTCCTTAGTTTGGACTCGACAGTTCTGAAGAACCACCATTGATTACTAACATTCCTCCCACAATTTAACCCATTGCAATTGACCAATTAACTAATTTCCACTAATTATTTTTAATACTTTATCTGTCTCACAAATTTTAGAAAAAAATTCTCATATGCTATAGAGTAGTTAATTAATTACATCAAGATGCAAACACAATATTTATTGAATAATCACTGTTGGGTAATATCTTAAAAATTAATATGTAAATAAAATATAAGACGAATACAACAACGGCAATTACATACAATAATTTTTCTCGCTATCTTAAAGCATATAATAAATGATATATATTCTACTAATTAACCATTAAATTTTCATCCAACAAGTCAAAACATGGTAACT
The DNA here is from genome assembly GCA_003254885.1 of Purshia tridentata. Classification (NCBI taxonomy): domain Eukaryota; kingdom Viridiplantae; phylum Streptophyta; class Magnoliopsida; order Rosales; family Rosaceae; genus Purshia; species Purshia tridentata. The sequence goes on along the minus strand of QANT01007936.1, from coordinate 25,975 downwards.
AAATAATATTAACCAGTTTAGTACAAAAATATTAGCTGATAAGTTTGTTATATGGGGTTGAATCTGTTAATTAAGAGTACTGAGAATTTCACATCGAGAAAATGAAGTTTTGCTTAACAGAATATAAGGAATTTCCACCCATTAATTATCAATTAGTTTTGGATTCTATACACTAATTTTTCAATAATACTTTACTTATGACATTCTTATACCTCATTTTTATACCATCTTATATGTCATAATTTTACATATCAGAGCTTATAATAAAACAAATAGTAAATTAGCAAAACCTCCTTCAAACTCATATTTATCCGATTAATTAAAACCCATGTATTTTTTTTTTCCATGTGTTAGATATATATTAATTATGTACTTTGTCTAAAATTAAGCTAGGTCATGGTTCATTAATTCCCCCCAACATAACAAAAAATTATGTACTTATTTGATTGAATGAGAGATTTTATTAATAAAACTGGGAATTACAAGAGTACTGGAACCAGCAGAACAACAAGCCGATCCGGCCCAAATTACAGACCAGAACAAGCAATTAAAACTGAAAAGTTACAAAACAAGAAACAAACTCCCAAGACCTCAATGAAGATTGAGACGAACATCAAATATAAATCCTCTTGAAGTCAATATTGATAATGGGTTCAAGGATAGACGAACAACAAGCATCCAAAAGGAGCTCAAGCAGGTGATCGCTCAAAATTTCTATCAACTCGGGAGAAAGTGCAGCCTAGAGGAATTGCATAACCACTCACAACCTCACTCATAACAGCACCAAACCCTGGTACGAGACAAAAGCTCCATCTCTAAATCACTCAAGACTAGTTGGGACTAGACAATCAACTAAAATAGAAAAACCTAAATGAGACAAAGAAAAAAACGGAAACAACACCACTGCCATCACTGCGATCCACAGGCAACGCCGTCGTCGCTTCTTCTCATGAAAAATGAGGGACAAAAACCCTCAAAAAAGGAAGACTAAACCCTCGAAAGAGAGGGACACCCCGATCTGTAGGTAGTGTCGTCGCCGACACAACCCCCATCACCGCTATAACAAGCAACCCCCACGAGAGCTACGCACAGAGAACAAACCACCTACCAAACAAAAAACTGAAAAACAAAAAAGAAGGGGACAATTGCAAGAGAAAACGCTTGATAGAGAGGAGCAGCAAAGGAGAGGCACAAGACATCTCAAAAAATAAATAGTTCCAATCGTTTAAATGCCCTATGGAATGGGTCCTCACAAAGAATCTCATAAATATGAGATCCCAAACAAAAATATGAATCTCATAAATATGTATATTAGCAAGGCTCCATTGTAGGATTCCCACAAATTTCTGGTTTGTGGGATCCCTTTTATGGGGCCCACATGAGTTGTTTTGTATCAATCCAAACCATTCATTTTTTATATCTTCATTGATAGATTATCTTTGCAAAAAATTAGCCAAATTGAAAACTATTTGCCTATTTAACTTTGACCAAACAAATGGACTGTTTCATAAAAAATATTTGGTTCGTCCATTTGTTTGATCAAAGTTAAATAGGCAAATGGTTTCTGATTTAGCTAATTTTTTGCAAGGATAATCTATCAATGGAAATGTAAAAAATGAACGGTTTGGATTGATACAAAACAACTCGTGTGGGCCCCATAAGGGAGATTTCACAAACTAAAAGTTTGTGAGAATCCCACAATAGAACCTTGTTGATATACATATATATATATATATATATGAGCCTACAAATATAACTAAATCCCACAATGGAGCCTTGTTGATATACATATATATATATATATATATATATATATATGAACCTACAGATATAACTAAGTCACCTACACCAATATTTTCAAATATATTACTAAAAGCCTACTTCAAAGAACCTACATTATTAATATAACCATTAATTTAAAATATAATAATGAACCTACGTCTTTGTTTGAGATATATACATTTTTGGGATACATTAATATTCCTACAATATGCAAGGCTCCAAATCTGTAGCAAAATTAACGCCACAAAGTGCCCAATTCCAGGCACTTAATGGATTCCTATAGTTTAGGAGTTTTAATATTGGGGAAATTTTTTTAACAAATATCAACTCCAAATTGACATAATTAAGTTGCAAATATCAACGCCACAAAAGGTGCCCAATTCCAGGCACATAATGGATTCCTAGTAGCTTTTTTGTTGATCTATATGGCATATATATAATTTTAAAGTGAAAAGTTATAGTGTTAAACTTTGTACAAAATAAATTCTAGGGGGTTAATAACCCTAAAACAAATATCGAAGGTGAAACATAACATTTATAATTCCAAAAAATCAAGAAGAAGATGAAACAAACTAGACACGTATGTCATAATAGTATATATCAAATTAATATATGTTGCTTAATTTTGTTGTCCATGCGCTGTACTATTAATATTGCCCCTTTTTTAATAATGTACACTTGAGTTCCACGTGGTTAACTTTGTTTGATATAAACAACTTTTGTGCTTTGTTTGTGTGGTCCGCATAGGTAGCTGTATTGAAGATGATGCAGTGGGCCGTGTGGAAGAAATCGAAATCCAATGTGGAAGGAAGTGTGATATGTGAACATGTTTTGGATGATGGTCCTTGAGGTGATCATGAACTCTCAACTGCTACAGTAACGTACTACTGTACATTAATGCATATATATGGCTGTGCTTAATCCACCCCCCTTCACCCACTTTAAGTAATATATATTGTGACTATTTGTGATCGAATACACTGTGCTTTCATAAACATCAAAATGATTAACTATTTAAATAATTAAATAATCTTTGATTTGTCTAATTTGTGAGGATTTAATATATATTCAGTTGATCAGATTGAGTATATATCTTCTTAGGTAATATAATCAGACAATATGTGTATTCTTGAATATGGAATTGTTGATACTATGCATATATATTAGTAATATATGTAGTTTGGAGAGTGGAGTGGTTTTATAGGTAAGCTATCTGCATGTATCTTTTGAATTTCCTTTTGCTTAAGTAGAAGGTATAATATGGTTCTTTCTTACTTACGTATTTGCATGCCACAAAAATAAGTGCCGCAAAAATTAATATTCACCACCTAAAGTGCCTTGCAAGTTATACGTACGACACTTGTTATTTAATTAAGGGAAGATATCGATCTGTCTCAAACACCTGGCAATCTCAAAGTGAATACGGCAGCTAGGGACATAATTTTTCGTTCTTTAAATAATTCGTTCATATATATATATATATATATATATGAACACGAAGCTTCAAACACCTGGCAATCTCAAAGTGAATACGGCAGGTAGGGACATAATTTTTCGTTCTTTAAATAATTCGTTCATATATATATATATATATGAACACGAAGCATAGGTACGTGTAAAGTTACATGTACTATATTCACTGATTATATTATTTTAAGTGAATTTTTATATGGTGATGGATCTAAGAATCTTAATTTCTTCGTACAGGTAATGTGTGTTCTCGGCGTCTCAATTTTCTTTGCTTATTTAATTGTTCCTACTTCAGTTTCTTTGAGGTATTTTATATAATAAACATTTTAGTCGTTATATCTTTAAGAAAACTAATTAACAATTAATAATAAGTAGAATATTGAACGATTCTCCTCACACATTCGCATTTTTAATTCGATTCTAGTTTTATATATGAGTTCTGTTTAAATGAGAGATATAGTGTAATCGATCAATTCAGTAAATATAATACAAAATAATTTCATTATTGTAATAATAACTAATGTTTTTAAACACATAATGAAGTGATAAGGAGCTGATCAGTGATTGAGGGAAAAGGGTCCACGATGAACTGTACGCACCTACGCCAAGAGCTATAAGTCAAAGATGAACAATTTGGATAATAAACTACCCCCAATCTAGGTAGCTATAGCCTATATGTTAAATATTAAAATGTAAATAAAATATTGACCATTTAATTTGGAGAACAACCTTACATCATAAGGTCAAGCTACCTTTTTTTTGGGTCAAGCTACCTTTTGAATCAAACTAATGTTTGGATAAAGGGTCTCCAATTGGTACCCCACGTGTAAATCCGTACCACCTTCACACTGTTTTGCAAATCTAAATCAAATAAGTTGGTACCTGCAGATAATAGAAATGTCGGGTGATATTATCCATAGAATAATATTGAAGTTCTTCAAATTTAATGGGTTAACGAATTAACATAGACTTGTATTTTTCGGTGACTCATACACTTAGATTTGGGAATGTTGGAACAGTTAATCTTTGTTTGGTGACTCATACACAAGGAAAATAATTACAATGTAAACAATCAAACGTGTGGTCGTTGGGCGGATAACCAAACTCTGATACCATAAAAGAATCTAAACATCTAGTCCAAAACCAATTGACAATGAATGGAGAAGCTAACACCTTATAAGTACATATGCTAAATCCTAATTTTCTGATGTGGGACATTGTTCACATTACTCTCAACACACTCCTGCACGTGCATGTGTCGAGACTTTTTGAGCTAATACTTGGACAAATTGTATTGGTTGACGTGAGAGCACGTATGACTATTGAGCCTTACACATGAATAACCAAACTCTAATATTTAGCATCCAACTCAAAATTAATTGACAATGAGTAGAAAAGCCTAAAACTGTATAAGCACATATGTTAAGTTTGAATTTTCTAATGTGGAACATTGCTCTACATTACCCTTTGGAGCATCTTCAACCTGCGAAGAGTCATGACTAACCTAAGATGAAGCATGTATATATGCATTCTTGGCACATAGAACTTAATGTAGGGTACGTGTTAGTATAAACATAGAGACATATATGTGGTTCGTGTCTAAACCATTTTGTGATCTGTTTTTACTAAGATCTGCACGCATGCGTACGAGATTGGCCTGGCTTATTAATTAATGCATGTATTGATTATGTACATGCATGCATCCATATATAGTTAGCAAAAAAAGTTGGCTATACTAGGGGTTTAAGATATCAGTTGAGATGATGACTAGGCTAGGGGTGGGGAGGACTTTACACTATTAATTAATTTAATGCATGCATTTGAATTGAATTATAACTAATAAAGAACTGTGATTACTGGTATATAAAATCGATTAAGTAACAAGTAGTAGAACTTGAAAGAAAATGAGTAAATTTTAACCTTGGTTAGAAATGCGATCGCATATAAAAAATATTTGAGGCTATTATTGATAAAATTATTCGTATCATCTTAATTGGTTACGGTATTGATTATATCTTTTACTAGGATTTATGTAGGACTTACTCAATGAATATAATATTAAATTAAATTGGGAAAAGATTTTGTGCCACATTATGGGGCACAAGTATTTTGTGCCATAATCCTATGTGGCAAAATAAAATACTACACATCATTCTTTTATTATTTTTGTGATTATACACATCACCATCTATTTTTAATATAAAATTAATTTCATATTTAGTAAAAGACCATCTTATCCAAGCCAAATTAAATGATCTTAATTAATTTATACTTAATTAAATAATACACATCGTTCTTTTGTTTTTGTTTTTCTCTGGCTTTACCCAAACATATTTCTGCATACTTCTAATATGAAAGACTAGCGTATATATTGTATATCTTTTTGTGAAAAAAAAATGCTTAATATTTAATGTAAAAAAGACAAACAAATTACAAAAGCAATGAATTTCTTAATGAAAGAGGAAAACCATAAACAACAAAGCCATTAAAAATCAATAATCACTCATGTTCAATTGTTATACAAAGCAACTCATCTTAAAATCCTTTAGAGGCTTCACCCATCCTTTAGCCCTACACAGTAAACTAAACCCATAGCACATTTTTTAACAAACCCACTGACCCCCCACCCTTGCTAGAATCTGATCTTGCCATTATTTTATATATTTTATACTCTTGTTCTTAAATTCTTGTTGCGTTTTTAAGTAAATCTAGTTTAGTTTAACTTAGTTTTATATGTTTTTATAGGTTGAAGAGCAAAGAAAAGAAAACAAATAAAAAAGGGACACTTTGATATTTTCAGAGTTAGGAATTTCTGGGTAGATCAGCCTTTTTCTCTGTTTAAATTGCACCTCCTTGGAGCAAATAGGATGATAAGCGTTATATCGCTGAAAAGATACGGTTGTCAGCTTCTTGTAGAATTTTACGGATCATGATTTTCATTTTTCTAGGAAAAGTTATAACTATTTGAGTATATATAGGTTAAGAAGCTGGTTTGTGCGCAAATTAGCAAAGTTATATGTTATATGCATTTCAAAATACATTTGCATACAATGGGATGAGTATTCTATTAAATAAATTTTCTAAATATAATCAGTCACAAGCTGTTGAGCTATGAGTCTCACATTATAGGCATTACTTAATTAAATGTCCACAAGTGTTCAATATCAGCGAATAAAGCAAATGTCTAGCAATGTTCAAAATATTTTTTAAGTTCAAGTCGTGTTTATTGTTTATTTTTGTTAAATCTAAATGAGGAATTTAATTTTTTCAGTTAGATTAAAAAGCCCTCGTGGGTACGACAATCTTTTTTCATATACTATATTACATCCACTCTATATACTTGTAGGATATCGAGCAGAACCTAAATCCTAAACTAAATAATTGGATTGAGTGTTTTTTTCTTCTCTAAAATTGGGGAATTTTTTATTTAAGAAAACGTTTAGAGGTTTATAATTTTGTCATGAAATATATTATTAGATATATTAAGTAATTTAATTGACATATTAATTCCATGTCATTATGGTACGTGCCATACTATGGCACTCTAGCGTTGCCCTATTAAATTTCCACTAAAAAGAGAAATTATTGTGTGTGACCGTAGCACTACGTGGTATGATGACGGGGTGTTACCAATCCAATTAAATTATAACACGTATTAATAATTAATTTCTAAAACCCTAAACATAAATACCCTTAAAATTGTACACGTATTATAATCTAATTAAGTGCATTAGTAACACCACATCATCATATTATGTGATGTTACAATCACATACAATAATTTTTCCCAACCGAAAAAATGTATTTAACTAACGCTTATTATTCTGCACTCGATTATCACGTAGTCCTCTTTTTTACGTGGCCATGCATATGAAAATGGTTCATCTTCATGGGTGACTTGAGTATTTTTATGTGTGACTTTATTAAAGATAATATACATTTGATGGCTCTGAACCATATTAAATATCTACTCTAAGAACTTAAGATATTAGGTGAAGAGATCCAATAGATATTATGATCTTAGTAGATTATGTTTCATCCATCTGATGTAGGACTAATGCTCAAATTTGGTTTCTTAATCCCTCCCGTGCATATTCGCATACATTGAAATTGATGGAGGGATTCGCCCCCAATATTTCGTAGGCTTACTGTGTGTAATGCTTTGGACGTATACATTTAATATAATGATATAATATGAGCATTCAATCTAAAATGGTACTAATTGGTAATGGGTGAAGAGCTCCAAGAATTTATAAACACATACATATGCTAAGTTTTAATTTTCCAATGTAGGACATTAATTGCTCCACATTACTTTTAATACACTCCCATACGTGTGGTGAGTTTTTTAGCCTAACACGTGGACAAATTGTATTAGGTAACGTGAGAGCATGTGTGGAAGTTGGGCCAATTACACGTAGATAACCAAGTTCTGATGTCATAATAGAATTTGAGCATCCAACTCAAAACTAATTGGTAATAAGAGAAGTAGTTCAAACTTTTATAAAGACCTCATATTTTCAATGTGGAATCTTTCTCTCAACATGCTCCCGGCCCGCACTTGTGGCCTCATTTAAGTCTAATAAGTGAATAATTCATATTGGGTACAACGTGTTACGTAACATTGTGTGGCTGTTGGGCCTTGCACGTGTGGCTGTTGGGTCTTACACGCAGATTACCAAGTTTTGATACCATGATAGAATTTGAAAATTCAACCCAAAATATAATACACAATCTAGTATATATTACGTAAATTTTCCTAGTCGGTTCGCTGTAAGTACGCTTGTATAAAATGTACTATTTATGCATTAAGACACCATGTCCCTTGCAAATAATATTATATCTAGTTGTTTAATTTACTTTAATTTCAAAAGTTTATGTTTAATTTCAAGAAATAAAATTCGTGGCTTAGAAGGTCAAAGAATATTCATGGTCCACTCAATGAAATTCAACCCAAATTTGAGGACATACTAGAGAATACCCAAGTGTGCTGGTATGTTGTAATTGGGCAATTGAATGAGCATGCACATAAAAAAGGGCCTCATTATTGGTTCTGAAACTAGACCCACTTCACAAAACAAACTTGAAGAAGAAGAAGAAGAATATCGAAGATGCTGACAATTAATAATGCATATGCATTAGGTGGGTAACCATGATTTCTTTAACAATAACCAAACCCATATAAGTGCCCAATTTCCCTTAATTAACAAAAAATCAAAAACCTAAAACAACCCAATTCATAATTCTTTTATAGAGTTAATAGATCAAATCCATGTTGTTAATATAAAGCAAGATTCAATGAATTAGGGTTAAAACTTAAAAGCTAAATAGCAACAAGTACCGTATCATACTCCACCAAGATAATAAGGACACGTAAACGTGGTGATGACGAAATGGGTGATGGAATGGTTGAGTAAGAGTGCAATCAAAGGGCCAGTGGGCTTGTTTGTCTTTGTTTGTGTGTAAAAAAAATAAGAAGAAAAAGTTTTGGGTCTTTATTTACATGTACATGGCTTAGCTGCCGTAGCTAGCTCTGCCCCTGTAGGTCACCTATCTTTCACCATCACCCATTTTCTTAACACAGACACACCTTAACACATTGTAGTTCCCACATCCCTTTCACAACCCAAAGGGTGGCCCACATCTCTCTCTCTCTCTCTCTCACTAATATACAATTTAATTGTAATTTGTATGTTGAATAAAATAGTTTTATTGGACATGACATGAGGCTGGGAAAGGTGATCAAGGACTAAGAGCTTTATTATATAAAGGTGGGAGTGGGGCTTTGGGGGCTTTACATGTAGTATTGGTGAGAGCCTAATTAGTCAGAGACAACTAGCTTGTGTGTGTATGTTTTTGGGTGGTGTTAATTGGGTAGGACTAGTGGCATGGGACGGCAACCTTGTTGTGACAAACTTGGGGTTAAGAAAGGGCCTTGGACAGCTGAGGAGGACAAGAAGCTCATCAACTTTATCCTCACCAATGGCCAGTGTTGCTGGCGGGCTGTCCCGAAACTTGCTGGACTCCGCCGGTGTGGGAAGAGCTGCCGGCTTCGTTGGACCAACTATCTCCGCCCGGACTTGAAGAGAGGCCTCCTTACTGAGGCTGAAGAACAGCTGGTTATTGATCTCCATTCTCGGCTTGGAAATAGGTCCAACACCCTTCTGTGTGTGCATGCATATATGATATATGATTCATATATATACATATATACATGTGCACATGTCCATCATCATCATCATCATCATCTAGCATTATGTATGTTTGTGTTGGGAGCATCCATCCATAAACATCTTAATTAATGATTTTATTAATGGTGTTGGGTGGTAAGCAATGGTCGTTCACACCTTCATCATCATTTAGAGTGTTAAAATATATAATTCCTTCTTGTGTTGTACAAGCTTTCAACTTTCTAGTGTCTTCAATCAGAAAGTTGATAAAAAATTATGTTATTAATTTTGAAATAATGCAATTGAAGTGGTGAGGCTTATAACTTTAGTGATATTAAAAACATTTATTTCTATAATGAGGTTTTGAGTTCAATCCCTCACCAGCTAGCCAATATCATTTGTTAAAAAAAAAATGCATTCGATCAAAAAGTTTTAGAAAAAATGCCTTCAATTTCTTGGATTATTATTCTAGCAAAATAATGCTACATATATCATATTTATTGATATTGATAATATGTTTCACTGAAATATAAATGAAAGGATAGGTTAAGCAATGTATCTCTCTTTAGCAAATTAATTGTATGCATAAGGCACATCCAAGTCTTGCTTTGCTTGTAAATTTAATCTACTGATTACATCCTATAGTATTTAATAAATTTATGAGCACCATCAAGCTTATAATTAAGTAGTAAATTAAAGATTTATTAATTAATATGGCCATGTTTGGTTTTGTTGGATAGATGGTCCAAGATTGCAGCGAGATTGCCAGGGAGGACTGATAATGAGATCAAGAATCATTGGAACACCCATATCAAGAAAAAGCTTCTGAGGATGGGGATTGATCCTGTCACTCACGAAACCCTTCATAAACAAGACTTGCCTACCTCCAAAGAATCAACTTCATCCCATGATGATCATGACATTAATTCAATGGTACAGTCTACAAAGGAGATTCATAGTTCACAACAGCAAGACGATCAAAACATCATCAACTCCTCTGATGACATGAACTCATCATCAACAATCTCATCATCATCACCAACCGAAAATAACTCTTCCGGTGGAGAATCCGTTTTGTTAGAGAGCATTTGCAACGACGAGTCATTGATGAACAGCCTGTGGGTGGATGAGACTCCCCTAGTGGATGCATTGTGGAACAACAACAACAACATTACTCAAGTAGTACCAGATATTGGAGGAAACATGGACAATGACATGGGACTGTTGTCCTGGGAGGACAACAGTTGTTCATGGCTTTTGGACTGCCAGGACTTTGGTATCCAGGATTTTGGTATGGATTGTTTCAATGATATCCAAGTAAATGAGCTCAACACATTAATAGATTAATAGAAATTAATAAGTACTTCAAATTAATTATGTGCGTACATGTTACAAAGTACCATGTCTGCTGGCTCACTTTCTATAAGTTCTATGTTGGTGTTGAATTTGATGAATTATATGTTATAGATATTCTCTTGGAAGGTCGAGGGTGAACCTGTGATTCCTAAAAAGAGGTGTCTCACCAACCAAACAGCAATACCAAACTAGCTACCAAGAAAAGAAGTGACAGTAGTACGTTTTCGTTCTCCTTGAGAAAAGTGTTGTAAAAGTTAGGGACAGAGTGGAAATCAATGTGAAAGTGTTAATATATAGTACGTAATGGGTTTTGTTAATACGAAACTTTATGTACATTATTGATTATGTATTTAATCTATGCTGAAATTAAATAAAACAGAGGGTTAACTTATTCTAGCGGTATGCTTGAGTACTAAAATATAGTGGATGAAATTGCAAGGACACGAATTAATTTTGACTGCTTTGGGACTTTTTTGGTTATCGATACTTATAAAGGTGAGCTTATAATTGTTTTATATTCCAAAAAATGCCCAATGGCTTCTCAATATTGTGCTTTCGTCATCATACATACTTAAATATATATAATGATATATTTACGTTGATTATTTATGTTTCATAGCTAATAATCATAGATGATTTATTATTAATTATTGTTGCACAACATATTATATATCATTTTTTAATTTACTGGAAGAGATCAAACTTGTGCTGTGCTGTAATGGCGCAATAAGAGTGACAAAGACTAGTGAAGCATAATGCTAGGTTTTTGTTGGATAGATGGAACTCCTTAGTCCTACCTTCAGTATTAGAACACAAGCATGAACCATATTTTTAAAAGATGCATCACATTTATCACAGGTCCACAAACACTCATAAAGTGATGATGGGAAAAGAAGCTAGAGCCATTCATATCCCAAAATCTAATTTTTTTAAATCCAAATTTATATATAATTCATGGGATATAGATATTACAATGAGCTCGATAATCAGATTTTAAATTATATATAATGTCTATAATGAAACCCTTTGCACTTTTTGTAGTGCTACTGCTACATTGAACTAGATTTTAGAAATTTATGCAGATTATATATAAAACTTAAGTGCGCTCACTATTTAGTGGAGTACTTCCTTTACAAAATTTTCACCCTGTCATCATTGAAGGGATCTTCCGGGGGGGTGGAAAAGGAAAATTAAAATATTCAGGTAGCTAGCTGGACTATAGCTATGGAGTATATATGGGGGACACTAATTTATTTGCACTTTTAACCATTAATATAATCATAATATCATGAAATATCTTATCTCTCTATTTCAAATCTGATTATATATATATGCCCAACAGCTTTAGTTCCTTACGGTTTTAAATTATATATGTGGATATTCTAAGAAAATCCCATAACCACTGATCTATATATATATACACGTTCTTTATTTTTTTTAATTTGACTTTTAATTTTAATTATGTAATGAAACAAGTAAAAATAATACCAGTATATGTATAATCTAAGAACAACGCTAGTTATCTTTTCCAAATTCACCTTCTCGATCTATCACAAAAAAAAATTACTTTATTGAATAGATATCATGAGTCAAAATTCAGATGGTAAAAAACTAAAATTTTCCTGAAATAGGTTTATTCAGCTATATGGACAATTGTATCACATAATTAATCATTGTTATTTGATGCATGTTCTAATTATTAACTGCAAAAACTTACGTATCTCAGTCCTACGTATATATAACTAGAATACACAATTAATGTCACCATGATTAGTTGCTGTACGTATGAGATTGATGATGATTTAGTACTGAACATCTTTATTATATAACAAATTAATTAATAACTAATTACATCGCTCTTATCTATCTATAATCATGACTAGCTGATAGATGCTTAACGATTAGTCCTTAAATTCAAACATAAGCACTTGTCATTAAGCACTACCAATTAAAATTTATACCATATTAGAAACACGAAAGACATGTGTCTGTCCATTAAAAGATATTATTTCAACAAGTTGGTGATTTTACAAGAATTTTACTATCACTTGCATAATCATGATGTCATTATGAATCAGTTTCTTAAGAAACAAGTCAGTGAATATATAGCCTAATAATCTAGGCATTAATTTAATTGGAAATCATTTACTGTGAAATAAATAAACAAATTTAATTAATCGGCATGTTGTTGGAGGCTTCTAACTTCAATAGTAGAACACGTACTTATATATATATATGTCACCTGAGAACCAAAAATTGTGACACTGTCACAAATATTATTTATTCTAACAGCTAAGATGAGAACTACTACTTGTCACCTAATATACATTTATGATACTTTGACTTTTGTCAATTTTATTTTAGTAATTATAGTCATGCGCGCATGTATTTCAATAGGATAGTAATTAAGTCTAAATTAATCATTAACCTTATTTAATTGATAAAAAAAAATCCGACATGAATTGCACATAAGTAATATTTTGAACATTTAATTCCACCTGGATGCCTATGTAAGCCCATATCCGCCACTGACAAAATAAGAAATTTCAACATCAAACTAATATATGTTAATGATAGGTATGAGATTAAATAGGCATCTAGGTGTGGACTACAATGTTTTTAAAATGTCATTTATGTGCGAAGTACATGCTTCAACATCAAATTTTTTATCAACAATTTAAACGATTGTAACTATTTGGACTTAATTTCTATCATATAAAAAATAAAGATCAAAATCATCAAAAATAAAAGGGTATAACCGATCAAAGTAAAATTTTCATAAAAATACAAGAATCAAAAATGTCATTTGGCCTTTCATTTCTAATTTGAATCAGAAAAATGATAACATGCGCGTGATTACTCTTAGCTATATTGCAAAAGGAGTAGAAGGAGATCATCTCTGATAAATAGCAATAAAGACAACACCAATGTGAAGGCAATGAACAAATACCTGAAAAAAAAAGTGCAGAGAAGAAAGGAGCTAGGCAGAGACCCTATACCTAAGCATCTCATCAAGTGCTGATGGTGGCGGGCCTGGTCTGACCTCAAGAAGGAAAGAATGATAGCGAAGTGGAATATGTTGAATCATGTGATTCTTGTGGTTTTGGATTTGGAAATCGACCATATATGTTTTTACTTACTCGATCGATATATATGCTTCAATATTTTACGCAGCTACCCACTTTGATAAACGAGGTAATTAACATATTAAGAATAATTAATGAAGGCATAAAGGAAATATGGTGGCCAACTCTTTTGATGTTTATATACCATCTAAAGTTAATTGCAATATTGGGGTATACTTCCCTAGAATGTAGACTGCACAGGTTCGACTTTAGTAATAAATCTTCTAATTTATTTCGAAAAAACAAGCAAATCTTTTATTACATGGACCCAAGTAGTCCATTCGAAATAAAACCCTCTAATTTAATGTACAGTGTTTTGTCACCCAAAAAAAAACTCTTATTAATTTTATGAAAAAGGTCAGCATAATATTTTTAATTTATTTCAAGTAGCTACTCACTTTGGAAAACGAGGTAATTAACATATGAAGGATAATGAAGCCATAAAGAAAATATGGTGGCCAACTCTTTTGATGTTTATATACCATCTAAAGTTTAGATGCAATTGGCGTACTTCCCTGTAATGTAAGAATGCATAGGTTCGACTTCAATAATAAATCTTGTATTTTTTTCAAAAACGAAGCAAATCTTTTATTGGATGGACCCAAGTAGTCCATTCGAAATAAAACCTTCTAATTAATGTACGTTTTGTCACCCACAAAACAAATCCACAGTAATTTACTAATTTTGTGAAAAACGTCAACATAATAATTGTTTTTTGAGAGAGAGAATCAAATTGGAGAGTAATTTTAAGGTCCTTTCAATTGAATTATCTAACAACTGCATTTTTAATATTAAAATATCCATTTATTAGTTTTAAAATGTTATAAAGTCACTATTTGTGTTTTATTGTCGAGCTATTGACTTGGAATTTTTTTTTATATGGATGATAGTGAAATTGTCACTCAATTACACATTATAACTGACTAACAATGACACAAGATTAGGGAACTATGATTCCAAATCCTAGTTGAAGATCCTCCGCCATTGAATTCGAAGATGCTTCTAATTCTTTGTCATTTTTCTTCTTTCTTTTGCTTATTTGGTTTTTCAGTTCTGTCAATAGGGGTCACAAATTTGTGAGTGTTGGGATTGGGAGCGATATGGAGAAGCTACTTGTAGACTATGAGCTGAGTATGAGCAATGCGATTAGTCTGGGGGCTTTGGCGACGAAGAAGTTGGGTGTGAGGGTGCTGAGGAGTCTAGGGTTGAAGGATTTGGCGAAATAGTTGGTTGGGAAGGAGGTGGAGAAGCCCAAAAGAGTAAGTAGGTGGGACAATCTGTGGCTGACTTGGGCTCAGGTTCAGTATGCTTGTGTTGATGCCTTTCTTTCCTTTTAGATAGGGCTTGATGATTGGGTGTTTTTGAAATGCTTGTGAGCAATACAGTAGATCCTTGTGAAAAAAAATTAAAAATTGAAATTTTACACTGGGACCAAGTTGGTACCAAACCAGTACCGAACACCAAAAAGGTTTGGGAAGGGATGAGATGGTACCTACCAGAGTCTCAGAAAGCCCACCATGTACCGAATCAGTACATAACCCAAAACATGAGATAGGAACGTGATGAAGTCAATCTCGTCTCATCCCATCTCGTGCCCACCATTAATTAGAAAGGTCCAATTCTAGACGTATTCTAATTCTAACACATTATCTCAGCCACCCTCACCACTTGAGCTACTCTAAGGGCAATCAACAACTCTCTTTGTTTAAGTCATGAAATTCGTCTTTTTATCTGTATTGTAGTTGGGTTATTGTTTATGAGCTAGTGTCACATGTATTGTAACTTTGGGCTTTCTTTGAATAATAATTCATTTTTCCATACAAAAATAATATCTAAACACACATTCATTTAGAATACAAAATTAATTATCTTGTAGTTATTAATCTAGTGGTATTTTTATTCACAAATATCAAAGAAACTCCGAGTTAGAATTCCCTTCTTCAGATTGAATATGCAGTATTGTTCACTCACTCATCGTAGATGCTAGCGATTTTAAATTTATATTCATATTTAGATTTCAAATGATGTGTTATTTACAATTGTTAGTATGTACTTGTTATTAAATAAATAATTTTTAAGGTGGACTATTTATAAATCAATAAAATATAAAATTAATGGGATCAACCTGAGCATTTAGTTTTGCACGTCCAGGCCCGCCCATGAATCGTGCTTACTACTAGTCCAGCCCAACCTTAAAATACGGACTCGGTTCAGTTTTATTGGGCCGGCCTGCCACATCAAGATCCAAGTTTGTACTGACAGCTCAAAAGTTAACTGTATTTGCAGTCCCACCCCGAAATTGACGTGTATTTACAATTCCTCCCATTCTCTTACTCTCTGTTTAGTCTGTCTTTCACCGATGCCAATATTGAGCAGAAGAAAGTCCGGCCCAAAGAACCTATAGCGCAGAGCTTGTCCTATCTATCTCTTCAGGCCAGAGCCAGGTTAGCCATCTCGTTCGTGCTTTTTTTCACAGGTCAATATCTCATTCTATTAGGGTTTCTCACAATTGATTCTGGGATCCTTTTTTTAGGGTTGTATATGTCTATAATATAGTGATAAATTGTTCAGAAAGGAAATAATTTTGAGAGCTCATTTGGACTGCAATCTGTTTAATTAAATGCCTCAAACAAGTCTGTACCGAATCACTTAGCTTTTTTTTACCCTTCCCTTTTTCCTTCATTGTTTTTATACAATGTATGTACTACTGTGACGTTTTTCACTTGAATTAGATGCTGGAGAGATTGTGGGTTGATATGTCCGTTTATTGGCCTTTTTGTTTGCACTTGGTTTGGCTTTTTTCTTGATATCCATTGGGATATCATAATGTTCTTTGGAATTGTTTGAGAAACTTTTTTGGGTTATGAGTTATCGTAATCTTTACACTGGAAATAGTGTTGCCTTAGTGCCCTTACTGTCCAAAATTGTGGTTATTGACTTCACTTTCTCGCCTAAGTAATGGGTACTTAAGCTTTCATGATCACCATCTTGATACTCTTTGTGCTACCAGTCATAATTCTCTTAGGAAACAGGTGAATATATGTCATTATTTTCCGTCTTGAGGCAATGCAAAGGCTGGATTAAGACTCGGCATATTAATGCAAATTTTGAGTTCGATTACACATAAGTTTTGGGGTCCACCTTATTTCAGCTGTGGTTTGCTTCAGTTGGTAAAAATTTACATGAAAAAATGATAAATAAGTGGTCCAAACAAAGAATGCAACAGAAAGTTTAATTGTTAAGATTTGATCGCAATGGCTATTTTATCTTCTTAATTGTTGTTGTTTTTCCATTCTTACATGTTACTGCTGGTCAAATTAAAGCTCTCATACTTTTCTTAGCTTTATTTGCACATGCAGTTATTCTTTTAGTTTATTGTTAAGACTTCGAAATGTAAAAAGGAAAAAACATAATTCATTGTGCTTGAATTATGTGTATTTTTTCTTTCCGTTGTCTTACACTTATAATTCAAGTAGTCAACTATTCTTGTATGTTCATTTCTCCCAGATTTTTGTATGCTTTAATATTTGCAAACTTTGTCTTATTAAAGCAAAAATTTACATGTGGTGAAGATTAGATGTATAACTTATGAAAAGTTTCTTTACATTCTTAAGTTTATTAAACTTCTGAATGAGTCCATGTTACTTGAAAATGAGATTGAATATCTTCTATACCTACATCAGATCTTCTAATCAAAGAGTTTTTCAAACTTTGTAGAGCAATTTAATCTCTAAAATTTGAAGTTTATGTAAACCTTGGCTGCTGGATGGTTGGGAGATGGGATTTTTCCTAATCATCTGCATTCTTATGTTTTATATGTTATGTATCATAGTACATCTTTCAAAATAATGAAGCTATAACAATCAAAATATTTTTTTTCTTTTTCAGTATAACAATTGAAATTTAGTAATTTAATTCTTGTTTTAGTCTTTTGAATAGCTTTTGTTTCTTTCATTCCTTTTAAATTTTGATTTTTAAATTTGTCTTGCATATTTTGTGAAGGTTTAAGTGCTTTGTTGAATCACAATGGTAGAGTTGTACATCTGAACTTTTAATAAGTAAAAATTATCCCCTTTGCTATTCAGTAATAATGTACATGGTACACATGGTTTTTGAAGTTTGTTAAAGATATGGGGCTGAGAGTGCTTAATTTCTGGTCTGCTGCGGCAGTTTCTTTAGCATGCATGAAGTGAAGAGAGATTACACTGATTTAAAAAGTTATATGATTTGTGTATCTTTGAACTGATGAAATCACTCAGTTGTGTGACCAACCTATAAATATTTATGATCCAAAATCAGTCTATTAGTATATAAGAGTTGTATTTTTAGATCTGCAATTTCAAGAATGATATTACTATTGTATTCTAATTTCCTGATTACCCCTTATCCAATCAAAATTTCTTTCTATCTTACACATGATTGTTGGCCGAAGGCCGAAGTATGCTGTGTGTTCTTAATTTTGATTGTCTGTTTCCTTTTAAATGTCAAACACAAATCAGTTCTCAAATCTAGAGGTTTTTTTGGCGCATGAATGTTATTACTATATTGTCCCTCATTTGACTGTCATTTTAAGGTATGCATTTTTCAATTTTTGTTTCTTTTCTAAAAAGTTAAAAGCAAGTAGTCATTGCTAGTACCTAAAATTTGGAAGCAATTTTTAATTCTGGCTCTGATCCAGCACACTTGCATCGATGTTTCCAGGTATCTTATCAGGGAGCTGTTCTACCATGGGTGATTTTAGTATTCAGATTAGCACCAATCTGGTTAATAGGCTTGTGGAGGATGCTGAGAAGTCAAAGAAGAAAACCAGAAGAACTAAAACAAAGGTACCACGAGAGCCTCAACATCTACAATCGAAGAAATATCAGAAGCAGGTTCCTGATGATTCTCAAACAGTCAAGGAGGGAGGTGCTAAAGGATGGCCTCTTCCGCCTCCTCTATTCATGCCTGTAACCCCTCCTTCACAGTCTACCCAGGCAGAGTTAGATGCAATCAGATCTGTTCTTCAAGAGAGTGAGAGGGTTTTGGAGCGGTTGCAGAAGCAGGAGGAGAACATGGTGCAGGAAGTGACACAAAGAGCAAAGGATCTGCGTGATAAGGAATTCAAGCTTCCATACCAGAAGCCTATGCCGTGCTCATCCGAGAGTGATGCTTGCTTGGTTTGCTACAAGGAGCATGCTAATGACCCTCTGAAATGTGCTGATCTTGTTAAAAATTTTGCAAATTGTGCTCGCAGAATAAGGCAGCAAGTGGGTTCGGCAGAGAAGTAATGTTTTACATGAATATTTCAGGTCATATACTTGAGTGCAAGCTGATTTCCAAGATTTTTGTGGTACAAAATAAAACAACACGAATTGGTGTCCCCATTTATTGGATTGCTTGCTGTGTTCTCATACTGTCATTACAATCTTTAACTTTACATGGCTAAGTTCTTTCTGCATTCGCTAGTGTAAGTGAAATGTTCACTATTTTAGAGTCGGAAGTTATTTTGTCTCTACTCACTATCTGATGCATAGACATGTCTATTACAAGTTTATCTAATCAAACCAAGAAATTTGATTCAGACTTCTCTATCTATTTTTTGAATCTTTACATCCACTAATTTTCATTGTTGAATTGAATATCATAGGCATTGGTGATCAGAAGAACCAACCCATGGCTTCTGTCATCTTAGACATAAAGTCATAAATCAATCCTTTTTAACATTATGGCTTCACCTTGGGTGCCCGTGCCCTTTTATCCAAGTAGAATGAAATCCATTAGCAGAGCCACTATTTCGACCTAAAAAAATTAGTCAGCCACTATAATCATGTTTCCAAAACGCATTTAGATGCTATGTTTCCCCCTTGAGCTTGTACATGCTTTCTTCCACTCCTTTCATAATGATGAAAGGGTGAAAGTATGAGCGCATCTGGGGAAAAAGAAAAATTGTGCACATACTCATATCTTCAAAAATTTTAATAAATGCCTCAAAATTTTTCCTTTTTTTTTTTTTTTAAAGTTTTCTGTTTTTATTTTTTTGAGGGTAAAAATTAAAATCAGATTTTTTATTTTCTTAAAGGCTGCTAAAATAGCATCACCAAAAATCAAAGTAAACGGTAAACCAACGAACGAAAGTCAGCTATCTTTTCAGTTTTCAAAGTTTTCAGTAGAACTACTGTAGAACAGTAGAAGTGTATGGAAATGAAAGCCACGAGCAAACCACGTGCATGCGTGTTGGAAGATTTCGACGCTTTCTCCTCGGTAGAGGGCCCACCGAGGAGTCCAGGCCAGGACCACTAATTTATCGCCGTGGTTTTTCATTTCCTCGCCAGTCCTCCTTCCTCAAAATCGCCGATCTCAGTTTGCAGATTCCGACAGCTTCAATTTTTCCCTCTTAGCTTTCAGATCATATTACACACTCCAGGTGCGTTCTCTCTCTCTCTCTCTCTCTCTCGCTCTCTCATGAACAAAATGAGCTCATATATGGTAATGATGCAACTTAGTTTTGACATGTACCCAATTAAGTGCAGTTTCTTAAGCTCTATAATTCTCATTTAGGAACTGAATTTTCTTTATTACTACTTCAAAGGGGCTCTGGTATATTTGCCAAGCTACTCATGCATGATGCTGATGATTTAGAAGTTAGGATGCTGTTTTAGATAAATTATTGGTAACTTGTGGGAATAGTTTTTGGGCTATTGGGAGATCAGTATACAGGGGAAGATAACTGAATGAAGAAAGAAAATCTAAAAGAGAAGAACCCAGTTGAGTGAAAGAGTGAAAACTCTTGTAAGCCAAAGACCATCACGATTTGGTCAGTCTTTGAAGGCAATAATACTTATGTATAAGGCTATCAAGCCAAGTTGATGTACCAGTGGATTGGTTCATTTGTGATGGGAAGTTAAGCTTCTGTTATAAAAGTGATGTTGGGAAAATATAAAATGCCTATAAAGTTTTGCTCAATCTAAAATTATTAAGAATGTGCTGACCCTGGCTAAAAAAAGAATGTGCTGACTAAATATTCAGGGTAGTTCTTAAAGATTGTTTTTGTTGGGTTAGATCTTAACTGAGTAAGATATTAGAGTTCCCCAAGTAATCATAGACTCAAAGTGACACAAAAGAGGTTTAATAAATGTTTATTAAAAAAAAAAGAGAGAAAGTGCAATAAATTACGCATATTTAACTGGCGTTGTTATGTATTAGTTGACTTCATTCCCATGATAACAGCACAGAGGTTGGAGTTTTTCCCTGGAAATTTCGTCTTTAGTTTCCTATCAAGTTGCAAAGATCGTTTTCCATCGGTGTTTGAAAATTATTAAATTGTTTCTATGAAGATTACTACATTGTTTCTTAATTAAAATTGTGATGATTAAAAGGAGGTATGGGGTTGTAAAGTTATTATAACTTTAGGTAAGAAATTCATACTATGGTTGGTTTAGCATGCTCAGTTGCTTGCCTTTTAGTTTTACCATGCAAAACAACATTTGAAGGATAAGCAATTATTGGAAGATCTTGGTAAAGGCAAGTGGCATTTATGCAAGATTTGGGGCAGCTATATCCTAGAAGGGCTGCTAGTTTTATTGGAATTTATATGCTTAGTTGGGTAGCTGTTAGGTTTGGTTTCCAGAGAACACAATGTCCTCAGCCACTTTGTGCGAATTCTGATTGTACTCATTTACTGTTAATAAGATTTTGTTTCTTATCACCAAAAAAAAAAAAAGTGAGGGCAAGTAGATGCTCTAACTCCCTTAGATCATCATGCAAGAAGGAATTTCAAACTTAATGTTTTGTACTCTTACATCCAACTACTGTTCATTTAACAATTAATACACTTTCTTGTAAATTTATATACATTTCAACTGAAAAATAATATTATTGAACTTTTCACTTGTCACAGATAATGGTTCGGGGAAGAGATGCCTGTTGGGAACACTGCATGCTTGTTGATGCAACAAAGCAGAAAGTTAGGTGTAATTATTGTCAACGGGAGTTCAGTGGAGGTGTATACAGGATGAAGTTTCACTTAGCTCAAATAAAAAACAAAGATATTGTCCCCTGCGCAGAAGTCCCAACTGAGGTGCGAGACCACATTTTAAGTATATTAAGCACCACCAAGAAACAGAAAACTCCCAAGAAACCAAAGGTGGATAAGGCAGCTGCAGCCAATGGTCAAGAGAATAGCTCTTCTGCTACTGGTGGCTTCCATCCTAACCATGGGTCCAGTGGACAGAATGGAAGCACCTGCCCTTCTTTTTTACTTCCATGTCCCTCACCAATTGCACAGCAAGCGGTGGATGATGTTCAAAAGCAAAAGCAAAAGCAAAAGCAGGATATTGCTGATAAAAAAATTGCTGTGTTTTTCTTCCACAGTTCTATTCCTTTTAGTGCTGCTAAATCCATATATTACCGGGAAATGGTGGATGCTGTGGCAGAGTGTGGGGTGGACTACAAAGCCCCAAGCTATGAGAAACTAAGGTCTACTCTGTTGGAAAAAGTGAAATGCGACATACATGACTGCTACAATCAATATAGAGATGAATGGAAGGAAACAGGTTGCACTGTCTTATGTGATAGCTGGTATGATGGTAGGAACAAATCACTTATAATATTCTCGGTTACATACCCCAAGGGGACCTTGTTTTTGAAGTCAGTTGATGTATCAGGTCATGAAGATGATGCTACTTACTTGTTTGAGTTGCTTGAGTCTGTTATTTTGGAGGTTGGTGTTGAAAATGTTGTCCAAGTTGTAACAGATACTTCTTCCAGTTATGTTTATGCAGGAAGGCTCCTTATGGCCAAGTACAGTTCATTGTTTTGGTCTCCTTGTGCTTCTTACTGTATTAATAAGATGTTGGGGGATATTGGTAAACTAGAGTGGGTGGGTACAGTTCTGGAAGAGGCAAAGACCATTGCAAAGTTCATATACAGTCATGCATGGACTTTGAGCATGATGAGAAAATTCACTGGTGGAAGGGAGTTGATCAGACCAAAAATTACTAGATTTGTGACTAATTTTCTCACCTTGAGGTCCATTGCAAATCAGGAGGACAATTTGAAGCACATGTTTTCTCATACAGAATGGTTATCTTCGGTATACAGTAGACGTCCAGAGGCCCAAGCTATCAAATCCTTGTTGAATTTAGAGAGATTTTGGAATTATGCACATGAAGCTCTGAGTATTTCTGAACCGTTAGTTAAAATCCTTAGAACCGTTGATGGGGACATGCCAGCTATGGGTTACATATACGAAGGAATGGAGAGGGCAAAGGTTGCAATAAAGACCTATTATAAGGGCATTGAAGAGAAATACATGCTGATTTGGGATATAATTGATCAGAGATGGAATATGCAGCTTCACTCGTCCTTACATGCAGCGGCAGCATCCCTTAATCCATCTATATTCTACAATCCAAACTTTAAGATTGATTTAAGGATGAGAAATGGGTTCCAAGAAACTATGTTAAAGATGGCTCCCACACATGAAGATAAAATGGAGATAACTAAAGAGCATCCTGTATATGTTAATGCAAAAGGTGCTCTTGGGACTGATTTTGCGATCATGGGAAGGACACTGAATGCCCCAGGTACGTAAAGTTGCAGCTATTATTAAAATTAAAACTATAATAATAGAAACAAGAACTTTATGAAGCATGTATTGGTCATATAAGGATCACCTGTTTCGGTATCTCTCATTGTACACAATTATGGTTGCATTCTGCATGCATCATTAAAGTATATGCCAGCATAATGCAATTTGATCACTTAATTGTTTGATAATTTGTTATTGGTCTCAAAAGAGAATTTGAGTGTTAACAAGAAATAGAAGTTAGAATAAGAGTAACATGTCAAACAGGTCTTCCAGAACAACCAGTTTTAAGTATTGAGCATGTCCTTTCCCTCTAAAAGTGCCTCATAATCAGTGTGGAGGCTGATTGATGGTTTCTTACCAAATCATCTATCTTAGGACTACATCTCCTGTATGTTATTTTTGTATATATATGTTTTCAGACATGGGGTTTCTATCTAATATGCCATCATGGATATATAGGTGATTGGTGGGCAGGATATGGTTATGAAATCCCCAGACTCCAGAGATGTGCAATACGGATACTAAGTCAGCCTTGCAGTTCCCATTGGTGCTGTTGGAACTGGAGCACCTTTGAGAGCATACATACCAAGAAACGCAACAGAGTAGAGCTGGAAAAATTCAATGATCTGGTTTTTGTGCACTGCAATCTTTGGCTGCAATCCATTTTTCAGAATAGAGATGGAAAATGTAAACCCATTGTGTTTGATGAAATAGATGTTAGCTCTGACTGGCCTACTGAGGTGGAATCTTCTGCCCCCTTTTTGGATGATTCATGGTTGGACTGCTTGCCCCTTGAATCTAGAGGCAGTCCCTGAATTGTAAACAAGGAAAAAAAGAAATATATTTATGTACATCTCTGATCCTGTAATTTTGTATAATATTGTAATTAGTGGTTGATAATTATAAAACAGAAGTCATTGATCTCATAGGCATTTAATATCTCATATCCCATACAACTGTTAGGTGTTGTACTTGATTCTGTTTGAATCTGCGGAGAGAGCTAGAACCAGGACAAAGGGCCAGAAGTTAATGTCAAATTCAATACAACTCTACAGGTCTACACTAGTTAATGTCAAATTCAGTATAGAATTATATTATCAAATATTAATAAAAATTAGCGGGCGGCACAAAGAAAGTGCTTTTGAGTTATTCACATACAATAATAATACATATACATATATATATATTTCTCAACCGTCCAATTATCCTTATCCCCTACCAGTCACCTCAAAACCAAAAAACAAAAAAGAAGCTTCCAAACACGACACCCTAGATGATTCGAAATAATAAGCTAAGTGGCAAATTTACAAAGTACAATTTACAAAGATGCCATAGCCACAAAAAGCATCTAACTTTTTGTCTAAAATCTAAACCCCCCTTAAATTAATATTTGTCTCTTCCACGAACAAAATTTGAGCCCCTCAAGCACACACACACTCCTCCTCTTGCTAATTCCCCTTCACTCAACTCATATCTACTCAATATGGAATCCATTTCCCACTATCAGAGCTGGCGCGTGCTGTTCACGCTCTGCGCCACCGTCGCTATTTTACTGTACGCATGGCTTTACGTCAAATCCAGGAACAAGAGAACTACCTCACCGTTGCCGCCAGGCCCACTGGGCCTCCCAGTGGTTGGAAACCTCCTGTCCCTCGACCCGGAGCTCCACTCCTACTTTGCGGGTCTGGCCCAAACCTACGGCCCAATCTTCAGGCTCCAACTCGGTGGCAAGCTCGGCATCGTAGTCACCTCCCCTTCCCTATCTCGCGAGGTCCTCAAAGACCATGACGTCACGTTTGCAAACCGTGACGTCCCCGCTGCGGGTCGGGCCGCATCGTACGGAGCGTCCGACATAGTTTGGACCCCATACGGGCCCGAATGGCGAATGCTGAGAAAAGTCTGCGTACTCAAGATGCTTAGCAATACCACTCTGGACTTGGTCCATGAGCTCCGACGTAAGCAGGTCCGGAAAACCGTGGGCCACATCTACAGCCGAGTCGGGTCGCCCGTCAACGTGGGCGAGCAGATGTTCCTGACCGTGATGAACGTGATCACCAACATGATGTGGGGCGGGACGGTGGAGGGCGATGGGTCGGGTCTCGGGTCGGAGTTTAGGGAAGTGGTGTCGGAGATGACGGAGCTTTTGGGTAAGCCGAATGTTTCTGACTTTTATCCGGGTCTGGCCCGGTTCGATTTGCAAGGGATAGAGAAGCGGATGGAGGGGTTGGGGAAAAGGTTTGATAGGATCTTTGAGAAGATTATTGATCAACGGCTGAGGATTGAGAAGGAAGGCGGGAATGAGAGTAAGGACTTTTTGACGTATTTGTTGCATTTGAAAGATGAGGGAGATTCCAAGACACCATTCACGATGACCCATCTCAAAGCCCTCCTCATGGTATGTTATCTTAACTTCACTAATTGGATACCTCCAACATATTGACTTTTTAGTTCATAAATTAAGTCCAATTTTAATAATTGCAGCCACCTAACATTAAAACCAT